>CM016614.1:124197064-124415352 GCA_005393395.2 Gossypium australe | reverse complement strand
CGGGCACTTCTGTATTTTGCCTCCCACTTAAGAGTGTCGGCTTGGGGTCGTGTATTCCCCTCGAACGATACTAGATGTTGAGGTCGCAGAAAGATCACTTGGAGATGAAAATTCTACATATACCTCGATATAGGGTGAACCACTGCCAAGATGAGTCTCCACCATTGCCTCAAGGCTCCGAGGACCTTTGATGTTGAATGAGTCATATCTCACCGGATCAACCGAAGCGCAAAATCTAACTTAATAGACTGAACTTTCATTAGCGTTGTTCCGAATATTTTACGCCTAATTCTTTTGAAGTTCTACCAAATCAACGTTCCGATTAAAACTCAATCGCGCTGTGTTCTCCGATAAGAAAACAACAACACCATTTCGGTGTCACGAACTTCCATCGTAGTAAATAACAGCATTAATACGTTCACTCATTTTCAATTTTTTCTTTTGCCTGAATTGCCTTTTGCAACCTGAGAATGAAATTTGCTTGATTATAGCCTAAGTTTGCCTGAGACCACTGTAGCAAAAGAGCGTTCACGTGGGAGCGCTTTTCAGTACTCCTGCTCACAGTGCACCCTGCTGGAAGCGTTTTTGCCACTGTTTGTTCAGAAACGTCTCCTCAAATAATTTTGCTGGAGACCACTGTAGCAAAAGAGCGTCCACGTGGGAGCGCTTTTCGGTACTCCTGCTCACAGTGCACCCTGTTGGAAGCGTTTTTGGCCACTGTTTGTTAATAAACGTCTCCTCAAAATAATTTTGCCGGAGACCACTGTAGCAAAAGAGCATCCACGTGGCCGCGTTTTTTGCCACTGTTTGTTCAGAAACGTCTCCTCAAAATTATTTTGCCGGAGACTACTGGCCAAAACTCAATTCATTTTTCACATCGCAGTGGACGGGAAGGTGGCCGCGTTTTTTGGGGAAAATGGCTAAAGCGCGGCCCAGAGGGCGCGCTTTTGGCCACCTCAGCAAAAGCGCTCCTACGTGGACGCGTTTTTGCTGAGGTGGCCAAAAGCGCGCCCTCTGGGCCGCGCTTTACCCATTTTTCCCCAAAAAACGCGCTGACGTGGCCACGTTTTTGGTGAAACTGGTACATTCCGGTAAATTTTTCTGAAAGTGGTTATATTCCGGTAATTTTTATTTTTTTTTTGTATTTATGGGAGCTTTGCCCAAAGTAGGAGCACTTATATTATTTTTTTAGCCATATTAATGTAAATAAAGCCTATAAAATAGACTTTTATATAAATTCAAAGTTTCATTTCCCTTATTTATTTATGTAAGGTAGGATATGAGATATGTATATATAGACTCATGAATAGGTTTGCAACTTGCTCCTAAACAATGTAAGATTGCTTCCTTAAATTGTGATATATAGACAATGTATATATATAGACTCATAAATAGGTTTAATCATAAAAATTAAATTTAAGATGATTATTCAATATAAATTGTGATTTTTTTTAAAGACATAGAGATTATGAAATTTAAGTTGTCAATATGTGAACTGATTTTTTCTTAAGCAATTGTGATTTTTATGAAATTTAAGTTGTCATTATATGAAATTGTGATTTTAGGAATATATTTTAAGAAAAATTTAATTCACATATTGACAACTTCAATTTATAATTGAACAATTATCTTAAATTTAAGTTTTATAGTTAAACATATTCACGAGTCTATACATACACATATCTCATATCCTACATTGTTTAAGAAAATAAGGAAAATGAAACTTTTAGTCTATATAAAGGCCTGTTTTATAAGTTTTATTTCCACATTAATAGGAAGCACAAAAAAAATTTTGGTGCTACCATTTTTAGTGCTGATGTGGCAAAGAGCACTTCCAGGTTGAAAGTTTTTTTTGTCAATATATTGAAAAATATTTTTTTTAGGTTTCCTCTGAAAACACTTTTAGTTGAAATTGATTTACCTAAATCGACTTATTCCTAAAATTTTAAAATTTAGACCTATTTTGTAATTAAAAAAAAGGGACATTCTTTTCTTTTTCTTTTTTTTTGATATTTTAGCCTCTATTCGCATTTTTAACTACATCGTATGAATTGGTAGGCGGTGTAATTTCACTTTCACCCTTATTAGATAATAATTATTTAAGTTAAATATAGCTGTTCTTGTTAATAATGCTTTTATTATGTCAGTAAATTGTGTTTCATTTGTCTTAATTTTGCTTATAATGATTGGGATGTAATTGTGAATAATGTATTAGTAGTATTTAAGTTGACTTATTCCATCTTTATCATTGTTTCAACCAACCAATTCAGTCGGCTTTTAAAAACAATGTTAAATTGGCAATTGACTTGATTTTATTGACAAATGAGCCTTTCAGCCAATGCAAAACAAACATAAGAATATGTATATACAACAACAATAAAACCCAATCCTGGAATGCCGGTCTTACACAACAATGTGAAAGAACAATAAAATAAGAATCATAAGCTCAAATATCAAATTATAGCATATGGTAGAGGAAGAGTATACCATAACAGCTAACTTCAAGTCATGAGTTAGACAGTTACACTTATGCGTCTTCAACTGTCTCAAGGCATAAGCTACAATTTTGCCCTCTTGCATCAACTCACAATCGAGTCCCGAATACGAAGCATCATTGTAAATCACAAAATCTTTTCCATGCTCCAGTTGACTCAACACAGGTGCCTCAATCAAAACTGCCTTAAGTTGTTCAAAACTTTACTGCCTTTCAATCCACTCAAACACCACATTTTTTGAAGTAGTTTCATTAAGGGTGCAACCATAAGGGAAAACCCTTAAATTAATCTACGATAATAATCGACCAAACCCAAGAAACTTCGAACTTCGGTAACACTAATAAACAGTCTATAGTTGATACACAACCGCAACATACCATCCTTATTCTTCACAAACAAAACCAGTGTACCCTAAGGAGATACACTTGGTCGAATGAACCCTCTGTCAAGCAACTCTTGTAACTGAATCTTTAACTCTTTGAGTTCTTTTAGTGCCATACGATATGACGCAAAAACACCGGTGCAGTACTAGGATAGAGCTCAATACCAAACTCTACTTAACGTTCTAGTGGCAAACCAGACAACTCTTCAGGAAACACGTTAGGAAAATTTTTAACAATATGAATATCCTGAACTTTCAACTCCTTACTAACCGAGTCCATCACATAAGCTAAGTAAGCTTCACAACCTTTACCCATCATTTTCTCAGCCTTGATAGCCGAAACCATATTTGACATAAATCCCGGTCTTTCACCAACAACAATTTTCAAACCATCACTATTCCTCAAAGAAATTTGTTTCATCTTAAAATCTACCTTAACCTTATGTTCGATTAACTAGTATATACCAAGAATCACACCAAAACCATAGAAAGACAATTCCATAAGATCAACAAAGAAAACATGTCATTGAATAATAATGGGACACCTTTGATACACTCAATTCACCACAACACTATTACCAAAAGAGCTATTAACAGTCATACCCAAACCAATAGTCTCTACAGGAATCCCTAACGTACATGTCAATTCACTCAAAATATATGAATGGGTAGAACTAAAATCAACTAAAGAGAATAATGGAATAGACTGCAAAATGAAAGTACCTGCGGTAACATTAGTCGAATCCTGATCATCCAGCTCCCTAACAGTATAAACCCGAGCTGAACCTCCAGACTCAACCTAAGTAGCAACAGTTTGAGCAACAACTCGCTGCCCAACCGGTCTTCCATTACCTCTACCACGACCATAACCTTTAACAGGCGCCGATGCAAGTGCAAAACACTGAGTTTGTAAAACCTCAACCTTGTTTGGACAATCCCTCAACATATATTCCTTAAAGCCACACTTAAAATATCCACCTGTCAACTTGCGGCACTCACCAGGATGCCTACGCTCACAATGTGTACAAAGAAGCCAACTAGAACCACTAGTCCCTAGTATTAACCACAACACGACTCTGCTGCTTAGACTAACTCAACCGGAACCCACGGGTTGTGCCTCCATCAGAACTCTAATAATCATGCGTTCTCTTAGGCGGTCGACCAGATGCACCATCAGAAGTCCTCTTACCCGATTCAGTTACTACAGAACGAGGCGATTCAGCCAAAGTCTCTTCAACAGCTTTGGCTTTCTCAACTAACTCATCAAACAATTATGTATTCTGAGATACCAAGGAAACCCGAATCTCATGATTAAGCCCAAAATGGAACCTCTTACAATAGTCCCTCTTAGAAAAAACCATCTCAGGAGCATACTGACTAAGCTGCACAAACTCTGACTCATAATCAGCCACAGACAAATTACATTGGACCAAGTCTAAGAACTCACGTTTATGAGTTTTCATTTATTGCTTGCCCATAAACTTCTTCTTAAAAACCTCAAGAAAATAACCCCAAGTCAAAAGGTTAACAGTAGTACCTCTTTTAACAATATTCCACCACGATGATCCTTTCAACTCATTCCAACCAATACTCAGCTACGGTCAGATCGGTCCCTTTTACTCCAGAAAAATCTTTACCACCCAACGCCTGCAGACGTTCAAGCGGGCAACCCACGATTAACAGGTGTAAGAGCAGGGTTAACACCAGCAATCCTTTTGAATGCTCCAATCATAGTTTCCATCAGAGGGCCAACACCCTCATCAGGTACGTTCACTCTATGCAGCGACACAAGATGTGCAAGGGATGTACCATTTTATGAGAATTTGCATTCACATTTACACGAGGCATATTGAATATAATAATATAACATACACAAACAAATAAAACGTATGAGTAGCGGGAAAATCATCCAGGTCACATTCTTGCAAGAAAATTTTAAAACAAAGGCAATATGTTCCCATTCTGTAACACCCCAAACCCAGCCTAGACACCACGACCGGACCTGGTATGTCACGTAAGAAGGTTTTTATGAAACTTCGCATTCGTCTAAAAAATTTAGAATCTCTTTTGAAAACCTCAAGTTTGGTAGCTTTTCTGAAAACTCAATGTTCGTTTTATAAAAGTTGTAATTAGCCCAATCCAGCTTTTGGGTGACGTTTGAAAACACATGATGTTGCATTAAACTAACTTGAGATTGTTGTTTAGTATCGTTTGTAAATTCATTGGTTGAGTTTTTGAAAAACTTTCATTTGCGTTTTATTAAGAAAGCGTCTTACCAATTAATTCAAAAATTAAAGCATGTAAAGTTTAAACCAGAAATAAACCCAAATTGTTAATGGCCTTATTACATAACAAAATCCCCAAATTAAAGAAAATTCAAAGAAAGGTAAATTTTATTTAATAAAAACCATGCATGACCACCTCGAAGTCCACTCCAGCCCAAATCCATTGAACTAAGAATTACCTGCAAGAATTTAAGCAAAAGGGTGAGTCAAGAAGACTTAGTGTGCAATTACCTCATATAAACCATAACTAGGCCTAAGCCCCCATTATTCAATCGGTCGAAGCCCAAGCACTATAGCATAACAGAGAGTCAATATAATAAACCCAGCCCATCCTAATGTTCCATCCTCTACACTCCGCTCCATATATCCAACATCAGCACACCTGTGGGGATTTCTACAATTGACCCCCCATCCGCTACACTCCTCTTTGGCAGTCATGCTGGCAGTCATGCTGCTCAAAGCCGATATGATGTGGTCTAGCCACCGAATCAATGTGACCAAGTCACCAATATACATATATGGCACCGAGCCATCGGAATAGTGTGACAAAGTCACCGATATACACTGCCCCTTTACATCATTATCATTTCCCCAATCCCATGCACATGCAATCATAGTGAAATGGATGCAACACTTATTAACATACACAGAATCATCAAAGCATATATGTATATCCATGCTAAAGTGTTTAAGTGGCCTAGTCAGAAAAATCACTAACCTGATATCTTGATTTTACCCTCCAAGGGTAACCCAATAACATTACCGAAGTTTCGACTTCTAAACAATACATATATTTATTGTATAACAACCGAAGGAAGATGTGAGAATTACACACCAGTAAACGCGAAGGACTAGACTCTCGATATCGTCAATACTTTCACTCAAAAAAACAATCGTAATTTGCCTATCCCAAACAGATGTCGGTTCCCTACCACAACCCGACGGAAAGTCTCGCACCGCCGATACTGCACGTTCTTTAAACTTAGGAGCAGAGACCACTGGTCTGCTCCCCTCAGGCTCCTTAGATGTACCCCCTTGGATCGGCTAGCACTCATATCCACGATAAGAGTCTTGATCAGGAAACTAGGTGAAAGCAATGAAAAAGAAAGAGAGAATAGGTACCCAAATCGAAAGAAGCTTCTTACATTGATCAACTAAAACCGAATGCCCGAAGGTTTGGCTTACAAACTGAATGAGTCCCTAGATAGCACTAATATTAGAATCGATTCCCAAAACAGAACAAAGAGAAACGGCCTTTCGGCCAAACAAACGAGAAAGATCCTTTACTACCCATTCGGCCAACATCCATACTTACCAGAGACTTCCCCAAACACAGGCTAATGAAGAAGAGAAGATGAGAGTGAGTCTCTCTACATTCGGCCAAAGTCCCAAAAGCAACAAGTCAACTCCTTCGATTAATCGCAACAATAAGAGAAAAAGGAAAAGAATAAAAGGAAATCGGAGAAGAAGAATCATTACCGAAACAAGGAGATGCCAATAGGAAAGGCTATATTCGGCTTCTGGCAAAACAATAGAAGAATGTCTTCAGCTGACACAAAGAAAGGTTCGGCTTGCACAAAATATGAATACAGAAGAGAGAAGAGGAAGTGAAGATAGAGAATCAAGATTCGGCTAAAGCACTTACCCAAGGAGGAACGATTCCAATCAGCTACTAGGGAGGTTCGGCTATGGAGAAGAAGAAATTAACAAAAGGTGGAAAAGAAAGGAAGAAAGCACTGATGACTACTCTGAGATTCGGCTTTTACCAAAGTGACAAGAAGGAGAAGAAAAGAGGTCAAAGGGGGGTTGCGGTTTTTGTAGAAAAAGAGATGAATCAGTGCTTGAAAATGTAAAAGAAAAGAGAGAGTTTCTAGAATAGATTTAGTTAACACTACTCTCAAAATGACCACTAGCAGAAACGGCACTCCCCCTTCACTAATGACCGAAATTGTTCACCAAAATGCCTAAGAACCCAAAAGAGAACTCGGCCCTACTTAACCCAAACTAAAACCGCACATGTACCTCACATACCTTCCCACATTCGGCCACAACTCTCCCTCTCTCCACATCCCACGATTTTCTCCCCCATTCACTCTCCATCCTTCCTCTGAAATCTCCCAACAACCTTAACCCATTCAAACCTCCCACAACTCCTCTTGTCCACTCTTTCAAGATATTTGACCCATTCAACCCCCACTCATCAGAGTCCAAGCTGAAATCTACCATCTCTCCATCCTTACGCCAAAAAGAAACTCCAAAATGTGGCATACGCGATTCGAACCTCCACCCTCACTACTCTCATGTGGCATCATCCCCCATTGCTCCCTAATGCATCACTTACTACTCCTCCACACTCCTTTTGTGTCATCAAACACACACAAATATATATATCAGGCCTACCTTTACAAGCTCTTCCCCCCTAAAGTGCCCTGAGACAAAATTTAATCCAGGCTCTGGCTTGAACCCGAGCCTTCCTAAGACCTCCAACAACATTAAAAAAGCAAGCAAACAAACCAAACACACAGAAAACATGAATTGCAGAGCCCCTAACAGGGATGTTACAGTTCTACCTCCTTTAAAGAAATTTCGGCCTCGAAATTTACCTGATCAAAAGAGATGAGGGTATTGTTGTCGCATCGCATCCTCTGGGTCCCATGTTGCTTCTTCTGCACCATGATTTCGCTATAAGACTTTGACCAATGGAACTGATTTCCTCCTCAATACCTTAATGTCTCGATCTAAGATCTGCACTGGTTTCTCATCAAAAGACAGGTCTGGACTCACTTCAATTTCCTCCACTGACACTATGTGAGATGGATCAGAACGGTAACGCCTCAACATCGAGACATGGAACACATCATGTATCTGTCTCAATTCCGGAGGTAACTCAAGCTGATATGCCACTGGTCCCACACGTTTCAATACCCGATAAGGCCCAATAAATCGGGGGCTTAGCTTACCTTTCCGTCCAAACCTCAGAACCTTCTTCCAAGGCGAGACCTTCAGGAAGACTTGATCCCCTACGGAGAATTCTATATCCTTACGCTTCAAATTAGCATAAGATTTCTGCCTGTCGAAAGCTTCCTTCAACCGAGTTTGAATCAACTTAACCTTTTCCTCAGTTTCCAAAACCAATTCCGGGCCCAACAACTGTCGCTCACCTAACTCTATCCAGCAGGTAGGGGTTCGACACTTACGACCGTATAATGCTTGGTAGGGAGCCATCCGAATACTGGTTTGGTAGCTATTATTGTATGCGAATTTTGCCAACGGTAGAAAATACTCCCGACTACCCCTGAAATCGATAACACAGCCTCTCAACATGTCTTCCAAGATCTAAATTACCCTTTCAGACTGACCATCAGTCTGTGGATGAAACGCCGTGCTGAAATCCAGTCTTGTACCCAGTGCCTGATGTAGAGCCCTCCAAAATCGCGACGTAAACCTAGGGTCTCTGTCCGATATGTAAGACACTGGTACCCCATGCAACCTCACAATCTCTGCCACATACAGCTTAGCCAGCTTTTGCAATGTATAGTCGATACGAACATGTATGAAATGGGCGGACTTCGTCAACCGATCAATAATGACCCATACCGAATCTTTCTTAGTAGGCGTAAGAGATAGCCCACTAACAAAGTCCATCGTCATCCTCTCCCATTTCTACCGTGGAATCTTTACCAACTGTAGTAATCCCGAAGGCAACTGATGTTCCGCTTTCACCTGCTGACACGTCAAGCACTTACCCACAAACTCGGTAACTTCCCCCTTCAACCCAGGCCACCAAAATTGTTCACGCAGATCCCGATACATCTTACTCCTACCAGGATGCATAGCGTAAGGGCTACTATGCGTCTCCCGAAGAATCATCTGTCTCAATTCAATATTCTTCGGTATGTAAACCTTTCCATGAAAGCACAAAACCCATCATTGTTCAAACTAAAATCCCCTATCTCACCACCCTACACCTGCTGAAATCAAGCACTTAACACATCATCCGATAACTGCTTCTCTTTAATCTGGCTTACCCATGTCGGTTTCACTTGAAGTTCAGCTAACAAACTTCCATCATCGTACAAGTTGAGATGAGCAAACATTGCCCTTAAATTCGATATCACTTTTCGACTTAACGCATTTGCCACCACGTTAGCTTTACCCGAGTGATACTCAATCGAGCAATCGTAATCTTTCAATAGTTCAATCCACCTCCGCTGCCTTAAATTCAACTCCTTCTGGGTAAGGAGATATTTCAAGCTCTTATGGTCGGTGTAGATGATGGACTTCTCCCCATACAAGTAATGTCTCCAAATCTTCAGAGCGAACACCACCGCAGCTAACTCCAGATCATGCGTGGGATAGTTCATTTCATGCAGTCTTAACTGCCGAAACGCATACGCTACTACCTTCCCTTCTTGCATCAACACACACCCTAACCCCGTGTGCGAAGCATCACAATAAACAACGAACTCCTTCTCAGCCTCAGGCTGAATCAATACCGGAGCCTCCGTCAAGATCCTCTTCAATTTCTCAAAGCTCTCCTGCTATTTGTCAGTCCAAACAAATGGTGCCCCTTTCCGGAACAACTTGGTTAAGGGTGCCGCAATCAAAGAGAATCCCTCAACAAACCTTCTGTAGTATCCGACTAACCCAAGAAAACTTCAAATTTCTGCTACAGATTTCGGCGGCTTCCAATCCAAAACAGCTTCGATTTTTCGGGGATCCACCCTAATCCCCTCCGCAGAAACAACATACCCTAAGAAGGTAACTTCCCTCAGCTAAAATTCACATTTGCTGAATTTGGCATACAGCTGCTTCTCTCTTAATACTTGCAGAACAACCCGAAGATGCGCATCATGCTCTTCTTCCGTCCTAGAGTAAACCAAGATATCGTCTATGAACACTACGACAAACTGATCTAGATAGGGTTGGAATACTTGGTTCATCATATCCATAAACGCAGCTGGTGCATTTGTCAACCCAAACGGCATCACTAAGAACTCGTAGTGACCATAACGAGTTTGAAAGGCTATCTTATGGATATCTACCTCCTTGACCTTAAGCTGATGGTAACCTGACCTCAAGTCTATCTTTGAGAAAATCGAAGCACCTCACAGTTGATCGAACAAGTCGTCAATCCTTGGCAACGGGTACTTGTTCTTAATCATCAACTTATTCAACTGGCGATAGTCAATGCACATACGCATCGACCCGTCCTTTTTCTTCACGAATAACACTGGCGCTCCCCACGGAGATACACTTGGTCGAATAAATTCACGATCCAACAGCTCCTGAATCTGAGCTTTAAGTTCTACCAACTCTTTCGGCGCCATCCTATATGGGGCGATGGACACCTGAGCCGTACCCAGAAGTAATTGAATTCCAAATTCCACCTCGCGATCTGGAGGCAACCCCGGAAGTTCTTCAGGGAAGACGTCCACGAATTCCTTCATTATTCTAACCTCCTCTACCGTCACTTCTTTTGTAACCAAAGCACTGATAAAAGCTAGAAATGCCCTGCATCCTTTTCGTACCATCTTAACAGCCCTTAATACAGAAACTACATTAGACAAATAATTCCTTCTTTTTCCTATCACAACCACCTCTTTATCCTCTGGAGTTCTCAACACCATTCGCTTAGTCGCGTAGTCCAAATTAGCACGATGCTTAACCAGCTAATCCATGCCTAAGATAAGGTCAAACTCACCGAATGGTAATTCCATCAAGTCTGCCGGGAATACTACTCCTTGAATTTCTAAAGGCACATCCCTAAACAGCTTGTTTACCACTACAGATTATCCTAAAGGGCTAACCACAGTCATTTCCCTAGCAGCAATTTCAGATTCTATACTTAAAGTCTCAGATACAGTACAAGCAACACAAGAATGGGTCGATCCAATATCAATCAAAACAGTAAACGGTTTATCAACTATAAGGAACGTACCGGTTATGACGTTCGATGCGTCGCCATCCTCTCGCCGTCGTACTGCATAGACTAAACCCGGCTATCTTGCATCTGCATTGCTGACACCCCCGCCCGGTGCTCCACGACCGCGACCAAAACTATTTTCCCCTCGATCGGGCCACGACCTCTCGGCAGCTGTTATCCACCTCTTCCCAGCTGCACATAACCCTGACTTACCGACCGTGCCCTAGCTAACTTTTGCGGACAATTCCTTATTAGATGATCCCTAGATCCACACTTGAAACATCCTCTATCTCTTCCCCAACACTCCCCTAATGTGATTTCCCACACTGAACACTCGATCGAGATTGACCAACAGCAACCAGTATCGCAACTCGACCCAGCCTATCAAACCTAGGCTTCTTCTAAAAACCCTCAGCTGATCCCGATGGCCCAAAACTCCTCTTATTTTTACCCCTATCCTTGTCCCTATTTTATCTCTTAGTCCGCTTTACCTCTTCGGCTTTTTTAACTTTTTCAACCAGAATGGCAAAGTCTCTCTCTCGCTGCGGAGCTATCAATACTCTCAACTCGTCTCGCAACCCATCTTCGAACCGTGCACAATGCTCATAATCGGGCGCAACTATCCCTCGGACGTAACGGCTCAGGCGCAGAAATTCCGCTTCATACTCAGCCACAGATTTACCCCCTTGAACCAGATTCAGAAATGCTTTCCTCTGGGCATCCACATAGCTTGCCCCAACATATTTCCCTTGAAATGTTGTCTTAAAGAAATCCCAATTAATACGATCCGCTGGAGTACCCTCTCTTACTGTGAGCCACCACTGATATGCCTCATCTCGGAGAAGAGACACCGCTCCTTTCAATTTCTCCTCTGCCGTGCAGTCTAGATCATCCATAATCCGCTCAACTGCATCCAGCCAATATTCAGCTACATTTGGGGCTACACCAGAAATACCTCTAAACATTTCAGCTCCGTTTGCTCGAAGTCACTCAGGAATAGACTTTCGAGATACTGTCCCAGTGCTTGCCCCAGCAACTCGCTCCAGAACCCGCAACATCGCTTGAGACAAAGCATCATCTCCACCAGTTCGATCTTGCGACCCCGCTTCTGCCATGGGTGATGCTGGCACTTCACCTTCAGGCTCATGTCTTGCTTCTGGAACTCAACCTCAACACCCCAGCCTCTACCACGGCCGCGTGTACCACGTCCACGTCCTTTAGCACTCATGTCTATCGTATCGTCTTAATCTGGTTTACAAATTTTATGAATTAGCATCTCTTTCATTGTTTATTACCGGGCAATCTTATGATAGTAGAGTTAAAAGTAGTTTTCCGCAGAACATACGTATACCTAAAGGTTTCAATCTCTAAAGTTGAGTTTCTAGCATTCATAGCACAATATAGTTACTTCATGCAAATCACCCAATTCAGTCAGAAAACTTACCGTACGGACTTAGTGCTGGAGACTCGGGTGCCATACTTCCAAAAACATGTACATATATATATTTTTTTCTAAACCATTTTTGGACCAATTTTGGAAAACGTTTTGAACCCAAAACCCATAGCCGAGTTTTACAACCTGGTTCTGATACCACAATTGTAACACCCCAAACCCAGCCTAAACACCACGACCGGACCAGGTATGTCACGTAAGAAGGTTTTAATGAAACTTCGCATTCGTCTGAAAATTTTAGAATCTCTTTTGAAAACCTCAAGTTTGGTAGCTTTTCTGAAAACTCAATGTTCGTTTTATAAAAGTTGTAATCAGCCCAATCTAGCTTTTAGGTGACGTTTGAAAACACATGATGTTGCATTAAACTAACTTGAGATTGTTGTTTAGTATCGTTTGTAAATTCGTTGGTTGAGTTTTTGAAAAACTTTCATTTGCGTTTTATTAAGAAAGCGTCTTACCAATTAATTCAAAAATTAAAGCGTGTAAAGTTCAAACCAGAAATAAACCCAAATTGTTAATGACCTTATTACATAACAAAATCCCCAAATTAAAGAAAATTCAAAGAAAGGGGAAATTTTATTTAATAAAAACTGTGCATGGCCACCTCGAAGTCCACTCCGGCCCAAATCCATTAAACTAAGAATTACCTACAAGAATTTAAGCAGAAAGGGTGAGTCAAGAAGACTCAGTGTGCAATTACCTCACATAAACCATAACTGGGCCTAAGCCCCCATTATTCAATCGGCCGAAGCCCAAGCACTATAGCATAACAGATAATCAATATAATAAACCCAACCCATCCTAATGTTCTATCCTCTACACTCCGCTCCATATATCCAACCTCAGCACACCTGTGGGGATTTCTACAATCGACCCTCCATCCGCTACACTCCTCTTTGGCAATCATGCTGCTCAAAGCCGATATGATGTGGTCTAGCCACCGAACCAATATGACCAATTCACCGATATACGTATAAGGCACCGAGCCATTGGAATAGTGTGACAAAGTCACCGATATACACTGCCCCTTTACATCATTATCATTTCCCCAATCCCATGCACATGCAATCATGGTGAAATGTATGCAACACTTATTAACATACACAGAATCATCAAAGCATATATGTATATCCATGCTAAAGTGTTTAAGTGGCCTAGTCAGAAAAATCACTAACCTGATATCTCGGTTTTACCCTCCAATGGTAACCCAATAACATTACCGAAGTTTCGGCTTCTAAACAATACATATATTTATTGTATAACAACTGAAGGAAGGTGTGAGAATTACACACCTGTAAACGCGAAGGACTAGACTCTCGATATCGTCGATACTTTCACTCGAAGAAACAATCGCAATCTGCCTATCCCAAGCAGATGTATGTTCCCTACCACAACCCGGCGGAAAGTCTTGCACCTCCGATACTACACATTCTTTAAACTTAGGAGCAGAGACCACTGGTCTGCTCCCCTCAGGCTCCTTAGATGCACCCCCCTTGGATTGGCTAGCACTCATATCCACGATAAGAGTCTTGATCAGGAAACTAGGTTAAGGCAATGAAAAAGAAAGAGAGAATAGGTACCCAAATCAGAAGAAGCTTCTTACCTTGATCAACGAAAATCGAATGCCCGAAGGTTTGGCTTACAAACCAAATGAGTCCCTAGATAGCACCAATATTAGAATCGATTCCCAAAACAGAACAATGGGAAACGGCCTTTCGGCCAAACAAACGAGAAAAACCCCTTACTACCCATTCGGCCAACATCCATACTTACCAGAGACTTCCCCAAACATAGGCTAATGAAGAAGAGAAGATGAGAGTGAGTCTCTCTAAATTCGGCCAAAGTCCCAAAAGCAACAAGTCAACACATTTGATTAATCGCAACCATAAGAGAAAAAGGAAAAAAATGAAAGGAAATTGGAGAAGAAGAATCCTTACCGAAATAAAGAGATGCCAATAGGAAAGGCTATATCCGGCTTCTGGCAAAATAATAGAAGAATGTCTTCAGTTGACACAAAGAAAAGTTCAGCTTGCACAAAATATGAATACAGAAGAGAGAAGAGGAAGTGAAGATAGAGATTCAAGATTCGGCTAAGGCACTTACCCAAAGAGGAATGATTCTAATCAGCTACTAGGGAGGTTCAGCTATGGAGAAGAAGAAATTAGCAAAAGGTGGAAAAGAAAGGAAGAAAGCACAGATGACTACTCTGAGATTTAGCTTTTACCAAAGTGACAAGAAGGAGAAGAAAAGAGGTCAAAGGGGGGTTGCGGTTTTTGTAGAAAAAGAGATGAATCAATGCTTGAAAATGCAAAAGAAAAGAGAGAGTTTCTAGAATAGATTCAGTTAACATTACTCTCAAAATGACCACTAGAAGAAATGACACTCCCCCTTCACTAATGACCGAAATTGCTCACTAAAATGCCTAAGCACCCAAAAGAGAACTTGGCCCTACCTAACCCAAACTAAAACCGCACATGTACCTCACACACCTTCCCACATTCGGCCACAACTCTCCCTCTCTCCACATTCCACGATTTTCTCCCCCATTCACTCTCCATCCTTCCTCTGAAATCCCCCAACAACCTTAACCCATTCAAACCTCCCACAACTCCTCTTGTCTACTATTTCAAGATATTTGACCCATTCAACCTCCACTCATCAGAGTCCAAGCCGAAATCTACCACCTCTCCATCCTTACGCTAAAAAGAAACTCCAAAATGTGGCATACGCGACTCGAACCTCCACCCTCACTGCTCTCCTGTGGCGCCATCCCCCCTTGCTCCCTAAGGCATCACTTACCACTCCTCCACGCTCCTTTTGTGTCATCAAACACACACAAATATATATATATATATATATATATAAGGCCTACCTCTACAAGCTCTTCCCCCCTAAAGTGCCCTGAGACAAAATTTAATCCAGGCTCTGGCTTGAACCCGAGCCTTCCTAAGACCCCCAACCACATCCAAAAAGCAAGCAAACAAACCAAACACACAGAAAACATGAATTGCAGAGCCCCTAACTTGGGATGTTACACATTCCTACCTCAACTTTAAACAAATCATGCGATTCAAACAGAGATATCTCATTCAAGTCAAGCATTTAGAGAAATTTGGGCACATGGGTTTCGCAATCCTAGTCCATACAATAATAACTTAAGTCTGAGTATTAGGTAACCTATCTCCAATACCACCAAATGTAACACCCTATACCTGGTCCGATCGCCGAGCCTAAGTAACAGGACGCTACACCACCGTCACTACATCACACATTACATAACATCTCACTAGCATGCGAACATTCTCAAATTTGAACATTTATAGAGATTCCAAGTCAAGAATACCCTGAACAGGGTTAAATCATGCTAGACATACATCAAATGAGCTTATAATAAAATAGAAGCATGCTTTAAGACCGCTTAACAAAAATTCAAAATAAATTACGTAGGTATCGATACTCATTCAATGATATCGATAATTCTCATAGATGGTATCGATACTGCTTAGAAAATCGGTGCAAATTAGCATTTTATTTTTCTGTAAAAATTCAAACCAACAAACTATCCATACTCTATCGAAAAGTATCAATAATTTTACCCCGAGTATCGATACTTGAGACATGGTACTGATACCAAATTAAGTTATTGACTTCCTACACAATCAAAATATCATAAAAGTATCGATACTAATGCCCGATTACCGATACCTCTACATCAAACAATAAAGACAACACCGAAATAGGGCATTTAACTCAACCATACACTTACTGAGTCATCCCGCACTTATAATCTCATAATCCAATCATAAAAATAACAAATTAGCAGTTTTATGCATCATCAATCATTTAAACTAAACAACCCAATCAACTAGAATCAACATCCATAATTTCTACGAGAATGAGCAAACGTCGAAAAGATAATGGCAATAACAATCGAAATTCTACCACATTGTCTTATTCCCACAATTCAAAATAATAGTTACAAATCACCTATTCAAATGTTATTCTACTTGGATCACTCCCTTGGAAACTTTTTGCACCGCAACATTAACAGTCTGCAAAGGTTTTAAAAGGAATGGATGAGCTTAAACAAACTCAATGAATGATTAGAACATCCATCAAATAGACATACACTCACATGTTAACCGAAAATTATCAAAGCTCCATTATGTACGTACTATATTAAGAAAATATATTAACATATTCAATTATTACTAATCATCACATTAAACTCATTTTTCCACATGTTTATGCATACACCGCATATTAATATCACATTTTATGAAATCACATTTAACGATAGTTTGAAACTTAAGGCTATGAAACATAATAGTCGGCTCTATTACCACACATCGGATCCACGAATATCTAACACACCAAATGACTCGTATAGTCGAACATATCCCAAAAGCGTAGCACATAGCTAACACTCTCCAACACACCAATATATCCTGTGAATGGAGTCGAGCTCACATTCCCTTATCTCTCCAAATTTGTCTCGAGCCTTAACACCCCCAAAACACAACATATAGGTGAGTACTCACAATTCTATGACATGCCAACTATATGCAATGGTTTCAAAGATTGCAAGGCCAAAATATCCATAATTAAATCACATGCTTTCTCACTGATTTTCTACACACTTTCACTACATGTTTGCATTATTAGCACATCATAATTACTGTCATTTGACATGCAAATCAGGCCCACAATTAACATACACAAATACTATCTCTAGCATGTATCACATATCATATTAACACATCACATTTCACAATCCACATCACATTATCGCATACCATACAAAATAAACAAGGGGTATAAGAAAACTTACACTCGAAACTTAGAGTATGGATTTAAGCTACTCTTAAGCTCCCAATTAACACTATGAATCGTGTCTACAAGCAGTGATTCCAAACACTCACCATTCGTGCTTTCGCCTTATCTCCAAAAGCTTAAACTAACTTTTCTTTGCCTTTCGCTTTACTCATAGAAGGTCCTAATGATTCTGAAGTTTTACCACAATAATTCACACAATACACACCATTATCATTCAACTAAGGACTCACCAAAATCAACTAAAAATACAAGCCTAAGTTAAATTCCCATGACACTGAAACTTCAACAAGCTTAGTTGAAACACAAAAAAATGAATACATACTCGTTCCTATCACATGAAACTGATTCCAATCGTCTAATTAATCATCCAAGAATAGTTCTCAGCTTTCAAACTACTCAAAACTATACAGAATCATGGTTTCGAAATTTCGACATACTATGGCAATTTTCCACGAAAATTTAATAAAACATTGGAATTCTTTAACGAAACTTTAAGGAATGTTTAGAAACCTTCTAACCACATCAAAACTAATTGAAAAGAACTTTGAAATCTCATTTTTATTCAAAACCCTAAAATCCACCATTAACGACCTAATTTTCGCTATTTATTCAAAACATTTGATTCAATAGGTAAAAAATCTATTTAAAAGACTAGATAACATCAAAACTAATAGGAAAAAGAATCGTTACCTTCGATGGGAGAAAATCATATGTTTGGTTAAAAATTCGAAAAATCCAAAAGTTTGAGCAATGGTGAAATTAATGGTGTTTTTTTATGGTTTTTGTGGAATTCTAAAGAGGTTTAATGCTAAAATGATGGTATAAATCAAATGAACTGAAGTTTGAGAATTAAAATTGGATGAATGAAACTTGGGTAAGCAAGAGACGACTAAACATAAATAAAATGGAAGGGGTTTTGAGAGTTCCTAAAGGTGGGAGAAATATTAGGTTGATTTTAAAGTTTTGGGTTATTCACCCTTTTAGTGCTCCTAGTTTTAACCCCATTTTCAAAACGATCCTTATTTCAAAATTAAAGATCTTTTGAACATCATTTTCAAAAAAATTGATTTGATTTTCTAAAAGCCATAGACAAAGACATTTTTGGTTTACCATGCTTTAAATTTTTCGAGCACACTAGAGCTAAAATCCCTAAAGTAGCCTCAAAACTATGTAACCCAATTTTGGGGTGTGATAGTGAGGACAATATAGGAACACTCACCATCGGGGTAGGAATTGATTTAACATTACTCATAATGGCTCGTTCTAGTAACTCACGAGCATACTTTTGCTGTGAGACATGCATACCATTTGCTCCTCTGGTAAGTTCAAGCTCAAGAAAATAATGAAAATCACCAAGGTCTTTGAGAGAAAACTACGGATGAAGAACTTGAATCACTTCAGTTATATCTGCCTCAATAGCGCTTGTGACGAGTATATCATCTACATAGACAAGTAGAAACACATAACCAACAGAGGTCATTTTAAAAAATAAAGAAGAATCAACTCTAGAACTTTGAAAATACAATGTATTAGTCAGGAAACTCCTCAGTGTATCAAACCAAGCACGTGGTGCTTGCTTAAGCCCATATAGTGACTTTTTCAGTTTACACACTAACACACTACCCTCTAAATCACAAACCTCAAACCCAGGAGGTTGTCACATATATTCCTATTCAAGTAACTTGCCATTCAAAAAACCATTATTTACATATGTTTGTTAGATCTTCCATTGCTGTGAGACTGCCATAGCAAGCTTATATTTGCCTTGACAATAAGACTGAAGGTTTCATGGTAATCTGAACCAACAGTCTGGGAAAAACCTTATGCCACCAATCGAGCTTTATTCCTGGCTACACTCCTATCAGGATTCCTTTTTATTTTGGCCAACCATTTACATCCCACTAAACTACAATGAGCTAGAGCAAACACCAACTCTCATATGTAATTTTTTTTATTAAGGCTTGAAGTTC
This sequence comes from Gossypium australe, assembly GCA_005393395.2. Lineage (NCBI taxonomy): Eukaryota > Viridiplantae > Streptophyta > Magnoliopsida > Malvales > Malvaceae > Gossypium > Gossypium australe. The sequence goes on along the minus strand of CM016614.1, from coordinate 124,396,005 downwards.
ATCATCGGCAGCTTTCTGCCACGAAGGAGTCGTCATGGCTTCATGAATATTCTTAGGCTCAATCATACTTAATTCAATGCCATAAGTCTTAGGGTTAAACACTCCCACTTTACTCTTAGGAATCATGGGATGCACATTACTAGGTAAAGGATCTTCATGACCAATAGTAACTATTGGCACTAGAGGAGCACGCTCATCTGAAAAATGTTTTGCAACATCAGAATCCACAAACTGGAGACAGAGGGTGAGGTGTCAACTCTAATACTAGGTGACTGTACAAATAAAAGCAGAGTTGTTAGTGACCAAAGGGAACCAAAAGAAGTAGCCACTTTAGAAGACCCAGACAGTGATTGAGCAAAAGGAAATATTTGCTCATCAAATTTCACATGTCATGAAATGTAAAATCTGCCATGATGACCAACACATTTATACCCTCTGTAATTATTAGCATAACCCAAAAAAATACAATGAGCTAAACTATACTGTAGCTTGTGACAGTTGTAGGGCCAAAGAATAGGATAACACCTGGAACCAAACACTTTGAGGAACTGAAGATTTGGTTGTTTACCAAACAACTTCATAATAGGAGAGAGTCCCCCTAAAGCTTTAGTAGGTAAGAAATTCATAATATATATTGTTGTAGCAAAAACATCAGTCCAGTATGACGATAGAAGTGGGGCTTGAGCTAAAAGTACCAAACCTATTTCAAAAATCAAGGGATGACGACGTTCTACTAGACTATTCTGCTCAGAAGTATGTGGGAAAGAAAATCTATGATTGAGATCCTTATATTATGAATACTCTGGAATTTGTTATTTGAATGATTGATCTATTTATGATATAATGAATGATATGTGAATAATACATGCCTACCATTATTATATATTCGATGATATGTTACTGTTGCCATTATTTTTGTATTACTGATTGCATAATAATCATGACTATTGTTTTATATTGTACTGTTACTACATGCCATGTTGCATAGCATGGGGATTAAGACGATATAACCAGAGGAAGTACTGCAAGTTTAATAATCTATACGCACTGATGGTTCATCCACAACTTATTGGCAGTTTATGTGCAAACTTTTATTTGAAAATACCGGTTGTTTACCCACAAGTTTCACTATTACTGGTGGTTTATCCATAATATGGTGTGTAAGGATGGATGAGTTTTGGGGAACTCTTATTGTGATGTGTAGCAGTGAATGTGTAAGAGTTTTTTTTTCCTGATAACATAAATTGCATCGACATTCATAAGCATGCACAAGTAACTGCCAAACTCTGCTTTGCTATATGATTGTGACTGTTTTGGAAATTGTTATATTATGCCATGCCTATTGTTTTGCATTGATTTTCTTGTGTTTAGACTCACACTGAGCTTCTTAAGCTCACCCCCATTAATTTCCTTCTTTGCAAATAACCTACAAGGTTAGGGCACGAACTCAGCATTCGGAGGGCTTGTCTTAGACAATTTTTCTCGCTAAAAGTATTTTAGACATATTATTTATAATTTATATTATTTGGGAACTATATGATTTTATTTGAATTGTAGCATGAGACTTAAATTTTGGGCTAATATTGACATGCATGACATTTAAGTTGTTTAGACTTTTGAAATTTGGAATTGAATTAATGATGCATGAAATCTGGATTTTAAAACCCTGACGATTATCACTTTTTCCATTGCAAAATTATAAAAGAGTTTCGAGTAATGAATAAATTGGAAAACAACTGTTGCGAAATAAGTCTTAAAATCAATCGTTTTGGAAAATTGTATCTCTTAGATAAAAAGGGATAAAATGCTAAGTTTTTCTTTTAAGGTAGTAAATGTTTTTAAAAGGTTGTTTTAAAAACTCCGATAATTTTACTAAGCCATTTCGGTGGCTAATGTAGCCTTCAAAATCCGGTCGTAACATCTAGGCCAAGTTAGGAAGGTTACAACACCATTAGCCACTAAATTATAGGTAAGTTTTCATTTTGATCACTTAACTAAAGAAAGTTACAATTTGGCCACTGAACCATTCGGAAGTCTTCATTTAAGCCACTGAACTATTCAAAAAATTTTATTTAAGTCATTAGGCTATTAAGTTTTTTTTTTTAAAGTTCCACTAGCGAGCTCCAAGTGATGACTCAACGATTGATATGATGGATTAGTACCCATCGACGAGTAAAAGAACATATTTTAGATCCAAGTCGATTTGACGATTAGTATCAGAGATCGAAGAAAAAAGTTGTTCGAATTTTCGTTCACAAATTCGTGACGTCTAAAGTTGTTTCACGAAAAAATTGAACTGTAAAAGATAAGGAAAAAGAGAGTTTTCAATTGGTGCAGGCTGTGTAAACAAATAAAGCGATATATCATGATTTTATCAGCCTAGTGACTTAAACGAAAACTTTTGAATAATTCAATGACCAAATTGTAACTTTTTCTAATTAAGTGACTAAAACAAAAATTTACCCATAATTTAATGATTAATATTATAGTTTACCCTAAAAACAATTACGTTTCACAAATTTACAAACTAGTTTTTATATATAGCAAGTCGCAGACTATTTTTGTGGTGCTATCCTGAAAACGCAACTTAAAATAAAAATCGTGAGACTTTCTCAATATATATGAGCTGAAAAGCTATGTATGTCATAATCAAGTAACCACCACACAATTATTGAGAATAGGAGTCAGCACTCGAATTTTGCCTATATTGCAACCCAAACCATCAGTTGGTTATTATCATATAACTACTACCATATTTAGCATCTCACTATCAAAGTAGTTCCTCGTGGAATATATAAACATGTAAGTTTCAATGCCTTCATCTTTAAACTAAATTAATATTTTATTTAAGATTTCGATTTAACTCGATATTAATTCATTTAGGAAATTATTTTTTTATAATTGAGGATAAAGAATAATTTTTTTGAGATCAAACCTAAATTCTCGTATTTACAATATAATACTATTTATCACCTAGATCTAAAAATTGTTGATAGTAAAATTACTTAAAAACCATATTTTTAGAAAATATAAATATTTTAATAGTGCTTTCATCTTTTAATATTTTAATATTAAATATTAAATAAAACAATTAAAAATCACAACTAAAAAAAATCCAAAACTACTAAAAATTTATTCATTAATACTTTATATTTCACCTATAATTTAATTATTAAGTAATTTTTTTAAGATATATTTTTTCTTTTAACTTGTATCATCAGTGTAGGTTTGGTCAACTGAATGCCTACTTCGTTTTACATATTTTTATTCAAGGCTGGTGCAAGAGTGTGTATTATTATTTAACAAATATTAAAAATTGTAATTAAATTTATATTAATATTTATACATTTTATAATTAATTAATTATCTTAATAAATAAAAATTTCGATGAGATTGACTTAAATTAGAAAATTTTATATTCAGACTCAATCTAGTAAAATATAAAAACCAATAATTATATGCTTGAATTATGAAACTCATACAATCCTTTTTTTTTTAATCTTCTGTTTATAATTTCTTTTGTATTAAAATTTTATATATGAAGAAACTCAAGTTCAAAATTAATATGAAAGAAAATCTACAGTAAGTGTGAGTTTGGATGGGTAGTATGTCTGTGATTAATATAAAAATAATAATGACGATGAGATTAAATGCTATAATAATATTGTAACTTGAAACAAAAAGTAAGCTAAACGCACCACGTCGACCATCCAAACCCCAACATTAATGTTTTAGGAGAAGCCTTGTTGGTATCTATCTTGCTTAGTTGCTTTGCTTCATTAAGCAAACAAAACTTTAGTTAAAGATGATGTCACTTAATTATCTCTGATAGTTTCAAATTAGCTATAATTACTTAAATTTTCTTATTGTGTATACGCATTTCCTTAACTAATTATCTTCAGCTATCTTTCATTTTCAAAATAAAAAAGAAGAAGAAGATAAAAACCCTTTTGACAATTTCTCAGCTAAATCATCTTTAGATTCAAAGCTCAACTACCCAATATTTTAATCAACTTGACGATCTTAATTTTTCAATTAATTAAAACTAGAATTTGTTGTGAAAAATACATAAATAAATTTCATTTATTATTTTTATTTCAAAATAATTAATTTTTTAATGAAATTTAAAAAAAAAAGCTAGGTATTTTTTTATTGATGACAAGTTTGTAAATAATAGTAGTAGTTTAATTAAAAATTGATTTACTATTAATTTTCAAAAAGTTAAATGGGTAAGTGGACAAATTTTAAAAAGTAAAATGAACTACTTAATTATTCTTATTTTATTTTTTTAATTTATAATTTAATTGTATTTTCACTATTATTACATTTTGTCTTTATCATTGATTAGATTAGGACATGGTTTAATTAGTGTAAGAAAAAGAAGATTAATTGTTGGCTTAATATTATTAGTGAAATAATTTTATTATTATTGGTTTGAAAGTGCGTTTAAAATCAAAAGAATTTTGGACTACAAGACGACAACTTAATTCAAAACGTTATTATTAGGGACCTCAAAACCACAACGTTTTATAGAAAAGTAAATGTTTCAAACCACGCGAGTAAATGTACATGTCTGCAATAGTCAATCAATAAGTAGCTTCGTTTTCAGTTAGGTTAAAAATTTATTTGGTATGTGACAATTTAGTATATAATTTTAGTTTTAATATATAATTTGATATTTTTTAATTTTATATTTGAATTTATTTTTCGTCTCAATTAAATATTTAAATTTAAATTTAATATTTAATTCAATAAATAAATTTTTTTATCAATTAATTACCTATGTATCTTTTAATAGAGTATATGTATTAAATATTAAGCTATATATTTTTATTTAATTTATATACCAAATTGAATTTTGAAGACAAACTCCACTGCTAAATTAAGACAAAAAAATTAAATATTAAGTTAAATTCATACACCAAAAGGTATATTAACCCGTCATTAATCAAAATTTGTGCACGCGCTTTATGGTGACGTAGGCGTCAGATGACAGAAATAGAACCCCAGAGACAAGTGCCGGGCACGTGGAAACAGAGAGCAATGGAGATGTGCAAGCGGTTTTTTTTTTTTTTTTTTGCAAACACTCCTACCCTTCATTTTTCTTGGTCCACATGTAAAAATAACAGCAGGAAATTGCAGGCTTTTTGTTTTTTAGCAAAGATGAAGTGATGAACGAATATAAATATCATGCATTAACAGTTTTAAAAAATGCACCCCCAAAAAAAAAAAATCCGAGCTTTCGCTTTAGTTGAGTGTTGCTTCTACTTCTGCTTTTGACTTCCTGTTTTTAACCTTTTTAAAATAAAAAAATTTGTTACTGTAAAGGGAGTTGACCTATTATTTTTACAACAGAAAACAGTTGTACTCAGAGAAATAAAATGTAAAACAACAAAAAATCATATGAATCAATGCAAGAACCATAGCCAACAATAATGCAGAACTAGGCAAACAAGGATCCAAACTTAGGGCTTGTCTTGATTAAGGCTTAACCACCAGTGGCTTCTTATGTGTCAAAAATGCTTCCATTTGAAGAAGAAAAAAAGCTTCAAACAAACAAAGGAATTACCATCAAGAGAAGAATCATTCAACTCTTTAAAAAAAAAAAAAAACCTTGTTTTGCGCAAAGTAAAAAAGAAAAGTTCAAGTATGACTGACCAAGCCTCTTTTATGTAGACACTTACATGACAAAGTTTAAATGAAATATAAATTTTTAAGAAAATAATTTAAAATTCCACACTAATAAATTGATCCATAGTCTAACTCAATTTAATAAATAAAAAAAACAAGAAAAACTAATTAAATATTTGGTTTTACAAGTATTATATAACCAGATCTCTAATAAAACGAATAAATAAATATTTAATCTCTTAAATAAATTTGTAAGTAACATAAAGCTCTAAAATCTAGGCATAGAGAATACGAATAGGTAGCTAAAGAGACTTCCAAAGCCTTTTAACTTAAAATCCTCGTATTAAACTCCTCTAATTAAATTTTATTTGCACATTTTTCAATAAAGTAACTATAACTTGAGTTCATGAATTCAAATTGTCATGTTTCAAAGTGCATTGCAAAGGTAGGAGACAAGCCTTCGATCCATAAGTAGATAACTCAATCTAAAATGCCTAGATCCCATTTAAAAATGTGTCACAAGTTAGCTAATGTACAAATGTAAAACATTAACTTTGGTGAGTTTAATTTAATAGTTTTCACCCCATTCGCGTATATATCAATCTTGAGCTCAAATGAATTTACATCGCCAGAGTTTGTATTATTCCCTTTCTCTTCAAAAAAAAAAAAAATCATCTCGAATTCGAGCATTATGCGTGGAATAATATGACCATACTCTTTCTATTGGATGTTTAAAACCCTAAAACAAAGAAACACTTCTAAAAAAATTCAAGTTATGGTTAGTGAAGTGAAAGCATCAACCTCTACTCTCTTTGTTATGGCTTATTTGCTTCTTTTCATGCTTTTCTTTTTCTGTTTGAGCACAACTCTTGAATTTTACTTCATATGTGTCTTCTCTCATCAAATGTGGCTTTAAATTTAGCTTTTATCTCTCTCACCTCTTTACATTCAACCTTTTTACGTGATGTAATTACACTACCCAAACCCCTCTCACAATTCTTAATTTTCATCGACTCGAGAGATAATGGAGCGTCTAATTCTATTGGGCAACTATCTACACAATTTCCATGAATCTCTTCTATGTATGATAAAACATGCAACTCATCATATCTAGAATAATAACATAAGTTGGACTAACACTCACACAAAAATCTCTCTTGGTGATATGTCTTGTTTAGACAACAATACCCTATATGGTATTTTTCATCGCAATATCAACAACTAGAGTCTAGCAACTTCTCCTCAAGAGCCAAAAGTTGACTCAAATTTTCTACATTATTACTTGAAAACATATTGCATATTTGCACAAGGTGTTGGAAGAAAAGAAACAAAAAAAAACTCACTTGTTAGCTCTCACAAGAAGAACAATTCTTATAATGATTCAGCCTTCTAAAAAATTTGGAGTAAATTACTAATCAAAGTAAAATTGGTGAGTTGATACTTGAAAGAGGCAATGAAATACTATGACTTTAAAAGGCTAATAATTTAATAAGATAATTTATAACAAGATAATTTATAATAGAAGCGACACAAATAAAAGAATTGTGATTATCTTTTAAATTCGCCAACACTAAAAGAAAGGAAAGATTAAATAGAGCAACAGAAACAATAAAAACATGGTTGCAAAGATTCCTAACTCTAGAGTTGAAGAAAGGTAAGAAAAAGACTTGAGAAAATTCTACCCAATCCTTTAAAAGAAAATAGATGAAAGAAGTTCATTCTTTGAAGGTTGTTTTAAAAAGAATTGAGTTTTAGTAGCTTCCAAGGCCTATTCAAGAAGTTGAAAAAAAAAAAAAAAGAAAGAAAGAAAGAGGTGAAGGTGTGGCACTCTTAACTGGATTTTTAAAATCTAAAAAAAAGGAAAAATATAAAAATTATTGAAATTTATAAAAAAAGTTTATAAGAAAATATGAAGATTTCAAAAAACATATATTTAGAAAATTATAAAAATATTTTAAAAATTATAGAAAAGTATTAAAATTGATGTTTTAAATAATTCTTTTGAAATTAAAAAACATAAAAAAAGCATTATTTCAAATGAATTTGGACAAATGCACATTTAGACTCTCCCAATCAAAATTTAAAAAAAAAATCTAAAAATCGAGAAATTATTTTGAAATTATAAAAATAAAATTATTATAAATAACCACGTGAACCTGAACAAATTTAATATGTCCAAATTTAGATAAACTTGGATGTCCATATTTTTAGATTTATTCGGGAGGTGCATTTTTAGTATTTTCTAAAAATAATTTCAAAGAAATTTTATATATATTTTTTATAAATTTCTATAATTTATATATATATTTTTAAAAAAAATTTATATGAAACTCTCTCTAATGTTACATCATCACCTCTTAATGGTATTAAAAAAAACTAAATTATTAATAGTATTAAAAAAAGACTAAATTATTTGACCCAATCTAAATTTAGGGACTAATATTTCTAATTTTTTATTGATTTGAAATGGTAGAAGATTATATGTCACTAATTAAAGCTCTGGGCCAATTTAATCTTGACAGCATTGCCTTCAAAGGAAAACATAAAAGGAGAATGTGAAGTCTAAATCATTTAAATTAATATTTACAGTTACTAATAATATTTATATTCGAATTTATTTAAAATTCTGCTTCTTTGGATAATAAAATCACCATTTATTCAAAATGTTGAATTTTTTTAATGAAAATAAATATTCAAAATAAAACAATTATCCATAATCGATTGTTTTGAATACAAAATATATGCATTTATCATTAATTCGAATATTTATATACAAATGAGCTTTAAATATAAAGATATATTTTATCAAAAATTCAAATATTTAAAAATGAAAAATATAGATAATTTTGTTAACATTTATTACACGTAATCATTTAACATAAACAAAACAGCTTTTAAATCTTTTTTACTCGATAATATATCTTAAAAATTATTTTCTTTGTCTGAAACATCTTATTTGGATTTCTTTTGATAAAATTTATAAAAACCTATTTGTAGTATTCTTTTCCTTTTCAGATTTAACTCTTTTATTATAATTTAATTATTTTTAGTCCTCCTCAAAGTCAGCCTTTTAGGATAATTTCATGAAATAATGACATGATTTTTTAAAATGGGATTAAATTGACTAAAAATACAAAATACAGGGATTGTCCGTAGAAATAGAGTATTTTGTTTTTCGGTGATACCCGGTGAAAAGGTTTTTATATAAAGGAAAGTTGGTGTATACAAAAGTTACATGAAACAGTTTGCTAAGTCAGATGCTGATGCTGAAGAATCTGAAACACCTTATTTTTTCCGTGGAAATGAAGAAAAAGAAGAGGGAACGTAACACTAACAACATCCTTCTTCAAGCCTCCAATGAGTTGTTCATCGGACTTAACGTCATTCTATGGCGTAAACGCCACCGTCTCTTCTCCCTCATCTCCGCCGTCTCCGGTTGTTTACTTCTCTTACTCTTTGCCTTCTCCGTCTTCACTCCTCCTCCTACCGCCACCGAACACTTCCTTTCTCACCACCCCTCCGTACGTCACATTATTCATTATTCCTCCTCTCGTTTTCTGGTTTTCTTTTCGTTACTGTTGTTTTTCATGTGTTTGGTTTTCTCGAAATTTGAAAAAGAATATATAATATTCTCCGACTTTGATTCGTTTTGTCTTTTATTTGTGTTTGTTATTTTGCTTAGGCGGTGAAGAAAACAGAGGTTGTGGAGTCTAATTTTGATATGGTGTTTCAAGTTCCGGTACGAGCTTTGTGGCAATTCTTGTTGAGTTTGATGTCTCGTTTGGATCTTAAAACCAGTTTTGATTTAATTTTTTTTATCTGATGTTAAGGCAAGTGGAGGAACTTTAGGTCGTGATTTATGGAGTTCGAGCCAATCAAAGTTCTACTATGGATGCAGCAATGCCTCTAAGAGCTTTCAATGTAAAGTATTCCAAATTTTGAATCCTTATTTTCTTGTTTAATGATATATAATTTTTGGTTTTGAAACGGAATCTTCCCTATATAGAATTGGCTTCAAATTTGATATACTTACGCTGCAAATTTGATGGTTAGCTATGCTGTCTATGATTCAGCTGCTGATATGAAAACACATCCCAACCGATACTTGATGATAGCTACCAGTGGAGGGTTAAATCAACAGAGAACAGGGGTAAGTTTTCTGAAACAGACATTTTACAGAGCAGCTTCTGCGTTGCTGCTTTTGTTTATTTGCATTCAGAGCTAGCGTTAGATTTTTTGGGTGCTAATGGTTATCTATGTTTCCTGGACTTATTTTATTTCCGTAAAATAATCACACATTCGTACATGAGAATGAGATTAGAATCCTCCTGATACATGCAAAAACTTCAAAAAATTAAACATACATGTATTGAACATATATGTAATCATATGGGACGCTCACCTCAAATCTGGTTAACAGTCATAAAGCATACAGTGAAAAGCGATAAATTAATATATTTGGTCCTGATAATATTGTGACTTTTACGGAAACAGATAATAGACGCTGTTGTTGTAGCATATATTTTGAATGCAACTCTGGTCATACCGAAGCTGGATCAGCATTCTTACTGGAAAGATACCAGGTCTAGTGTTATATTCATGTTTAATGCAAAATGCAGGGGATTGTTTATACTTTTATGTTCTTTACATTTATGTGATGGGGGTATTTTATGCAGTGGGTTTGCTGAAATATTCAATGTTGACTGGTTCATTTCATCTCTCTCTCGAGATGTTGAAATCATCAAAGAGTTACCACGAAATGAAGGTAAAGCTTGGATTCCTCGTAGCATGCGTGTTCCAAGGAAATGCAATTCAAAATGCTATCAGATTCGTGTTCTTCCTGTTCTAAATAAAAAACATGTAAGTAGTAGCTCTAAATTACCTCCACACATTTCATGCCCTATATTTTGGCTAAAAGCAGAGCAAAAAAAGAAAATAAAAGAAAGAAAAATGCAATTCAAAATGCTATCAGACTCGTGTTCTACCTGTTCTAAATAAAAAACATGTAAGTAATAGTTCTAAAATACCCCCACACATTTCATATCCTATATTTTGGCTAAAAGCAGAGCAAAAACAAAAATCTGTATCATAATAATTGTAATACTGAATTACTAATGTCACATGTTGATGTGAAACATCATCTCATTCACCAAGAAAGATGATCCTTAATCCGTCGTTTCATATTTTAATCTTCTTGTGCTCATCCATCTCTTGATTGTTTTCTTGAGCTTGACACAAGTATGTTTTACAGAAAATGAATTCTTTTCACTGAAATATTTTTCCTGTTGCAGGCTGTTGAGCTTACCAAGTTTGATTATAGACTTTCAAATAGGTTGGAGACAGATTTACAAAAGCTCAGATGTAGGGTGAACTACCAAGCTCTAAGATTCACAGATTCAATTCTTGAACAGGGAAAAATCTTGGTTGAAAGGATGAGGATGAAAGCTAAGCAGTTTATTGCCTTGCACTTGAGGTAAAGGGCACTTCTCTAAATCATATTGTCTTTAGATATTGCAGTCATTTTTTTTTCTTGGATGCTAAAACCAATTTGTCTTAATATCTTTACTGTCAAATACGAAGGACTTTATTAATGCAGGTTGATATATCATTTGAAATAGGTTTGAACCTGATATGCTTGCATTTTCTGGATGTTATTATGGTGGCGGAGAAAAAGAAAGGGGGGAACTGGGTGCAATCCGGAAGAGATGGAAAACTTTACATGTAAGACCATGCCAATTGTTGAATACATGTCTTTTAGACCAAAGAGAGCTTATGAGGCATTAAAACATGTTTGCTTTGGAATGAACTGCAGGTGAGCAACCCTGAAAAGGTGAGAAGGCATGGAAGATGCCCGCTGACACCAGAGGAAGTTGGTCTAATGCTAAGAGCATTGGGCTTTGGCAGTGATGTTCACATTTATGTGGCGTCAGGTGAAGTATATAGAGGGGAAGAGACACTGGCACCACTAAAAGCACTCTTCCCTAATTTCCATTCAAAAGAGACTATAGCCACCAAGGAGGAATTGGCACCGTTTTCATCATTTTCGGGTCGCATGGCAGCACTGGATTACATTGTTTGTGATGAAAGTGATGTTTTTGTCACAAACAATAATGGAAACATGGCTCGGATTTTAGCTGGTCGAAGGTATGCAACTCTTTTGCATTTTAGTGATGTTTGCATCCGGTTTTGCTAAAAGCATATTTGTACATTGCAGGAGATACTTTGGGCACAAACCAACAATCCGACCAAACGCCAAGAAACTGTATAAACTGTTCTTGGACCGAAATAACATGACATGGGACGAGTTTGCCTCTAAGGTTCGAACATATCAGATTGGGTTCATGGGGGAACCACAAGAAGTGAAACCTGGCAAGGGTGAGTTTCATGAAAACCCAGATAGCTGCATATGTCAGGCAAACGGACTTAAAACTCCTCAAGAAGACGATGAAAATAGTAAAGAGAGGAAGGAGGGTGCAGAAGTGAGTGATGAACAACAACAACAACAACAGCCCCTTGAGGAGGATCCAGATTGGACCGACATTTTTTATTTAGATAAGGAGTTGCCTGATGTGATAACCAAACAAGAACATCCTGAAGTGGAAGGGTTCTTTTCAGACTAAAATGAAGGCCAACAGGTTGTTTTTTCCTCTAAATTTTTGGGTTCTTTTAGGATCATACTCTAATCTTGACACATACGGCAAAGAGCACTGTGTACATAAAAAGAAAAGAGGAGGCCGGGGCATCCAGTCGACACATAATTTCCTGTTTCTCATAATTATTCTTCTGTTGGTCCATCTTTTTTTCCGTCAAGGAAATGATGTGTTGATGATTAGTGGTCAGGGTATTCTTTTCCCTGTTACTTAAAGAATAATTTAAAAGAAAAAAGAAAAAAAATGAAAAATACATGTCTTCCTCTGGTCTCAAATATTTTTACTTAAGAGACGGAGGTTGAAGTACAGCAAAAGAAATGATGAAATAGTTTTTTTTTTTTTTTATTATTACAGATTTTCATTAATTTACAAATTGTTTTTATACTGTTGGATGTGTATAATATAAGGATCTCATGTAAAAATATAAACGAATAATATAGATTTAATGTATGTATTTTATTTATATTTAAAATTTTAATATATTTAATCATTTTTATTTAGGTAACAAACGGAAAAGAAAAACCATAAATATAATAATTCAATTGAAATAAGAAAATGAATCCACTGAATTAACAGAGAATGCCGATTTTTTTTTAAATCTATCAAATTAGACCGCTTTTTTTTTTTTTTTTTTTGAATATTTGTGGGATTAGGCCAATTTTTGAAAACGCGTTGAGTTGGAAGTGTTTTCGATGTACTTTGCAGGAAAACGCTTTGAGCTGGACACGATTTCAGCTAACGATGCAGGAAAACCCTCGAGTTTTAATGGGTTTAGAGTTTGAGGTTTAAAACCCTCAAGTTTTTGAATTTACCAATTCAACTCCAATTCCTAACACCAATAAAAAATTTTATTAAATTGGCTCGAGTGATTTTTTAATTTTTTCTATTAAATATATGGTGATCATGTAAGGAAAAAAAATTTCAATGGACATAAATTTATTAGATAATTTTGGTAGCTAATGTGGAATTTAAAAAAAATATTCGAACAAATCATGCAAAAGTTTTTTTTTGTTTGAATAGTATTTTGTTTAAAAGTTCACGTAAAATAGGACCATATAAATCAATCTATGTATCAATATTAAAACTTTACTTTTATGTACTCATTCTCTAATTAAAATCGTATTCGATTGAACTATACAATTAATTGATTAATCGATTGAATTGTTAATTGTGTTCGTGTTTGAGGTAGACATTGTAAAATGAGGATTGACAATGGGAACGAGTAAATATGCAAAAGCTACCTGTGTGCCCTGAAAATATTACTCGAGAATCCTAAGATGTTTTCTTTGCAAAAGCATGGCCCGCAAAAATGTTAGGAAAACTTCGCAGGGTTGACAACGGGAGAGTGTAAATATGCAAAAGCTACCCGTGTGCCCTGAAAATATTACCCGGGAATCCTAAGATGTTTTCTTTGCAAAAGCATGGCCTGCAAAAATGTTAGGAAAACTTTGCAGGGTTGACAATGGGAGAGTAAAAATGCTCCCAGCACTGAAAAGTTTTCCTCATGCAGGAATCCTTCAAATATCCCTGTATTCCCAAGATATTTTCTTTGCAAGCAATGCTTCTAAGGCACAAGTTGTATAAATGGATTGGTAGTTCAGCTGGAGAGGCCATAAGAAAATTTTGAGCATACTAAAGCGCAAGGGTGAATTTCGCAAGACATTCCATAAGGCAAAATTTCGAGCAAAAATGTGATTATATCAAGTAAGTTTCAATTTTTTTTGTTAATGGATAATTACTACTCTATATTTTTTGTATAATGTTTTGTTTTTAACACGTGGAATAGATTATTTGGTTCAAAATAAGTGGACGAGTTAATGTTTTTATTTATTACAATGGTGAAATTTGCGACACTGACGTTGGGGCCATTTTCATCAACGTACACAGCGCAATTGGCTTTCAACCCAAACATACAATCGTCGAAACTCTGTGGAAGAATTAGGCGAAAAGTTATCGGATCCATCCAGATGAGAGTATCATCCTTTAAATATAGCTATTTAACGTCGATGGACCCCATAAAATATGAGGTTTTTTATGTCAAAAGCCCAATGGCGATCAAGTCGATGGTCCAAATGCATTTTGCTAGTGGATCACCAATACTCGAGTTATATATGGAGTTTGTCAACACAGATGAAAGAGATTGGAGGTCAACATCTGTTCCAGTTGGACATGTCAGAATGGAAGAGGAAATTGAGAGTCCAACAACACAGATGTACAATGGGTTCATGACTTTATTAGAAAGCTCCCATTATGCTATCTCGAAATCATCAAAGAAAAGACAATCATTGGTTTCATCCCTAGATTTTAACCAAGACAGACAGAACATCCAGCAGTCGGGGTTTGGTGCTAACCAAGACTTTGATGCCCCGGCACGACACTCTGTTGGTGGTTTTAGTTTCAACTTCGAGAGTCTAATATTCTACGTCGGAAACACTTATAGAGGTATGACATCAAGTTTTATCGGTTGGAAATTTGTAGGTGATTTTGCCTGTACTGATAACTATACAAGAAAGGATGATGTACTCCCTACAACCTCTATCGACTAGGGGACATCTAACCTTGGACATGTTAGGGGGTTGAGATTGAAAAGGGTACTGAATTCGATGACGATCTAATCCGAGAGTCTGGGCCAGATAGTTTGGAAATTACATTATTTTCTAAACCAGAGTTGGTTCCAACTGAACAAAAATATGGAGGTTCAGACGGTGAAGGTCCGGATGAAGCTGCCGAAGAAGATCCGTGATTCAGGGCATACTCACCTCTGACCCATATGCATAATGTGAACTCCTCAGTAGAATGTGGGTTGGAGTTTCTAGAACTCTTGCACAAAAGATCGAGCCATGTGAGTTCTTTGTTGAATGTAAGTGATTTAGAAGTGATGAAGGAGTTTTCCTTTAAAGATGCTTTCGTCGTAGTGGTGAAGTGATACAACATAAAGAATGGGATAAACTTCTACGTTGTTAAATCCCAATCAGAGAAATTCGAGGCCAAATATGCAATGCGAGACAGAAGATGTCCATAGAATATCATGGCTTTTGTGAAGAAAAAGATGGGGTTGTAGACCATCAAGAAATATACTGTTCCGCCTACGTGTGTTGTCATAGGTACTGTGTCAAGACTGTTTGATATTTGTGGTATTGAATTCCTAATTTTGAAATACTCATGTTGTTGTAGGTATTAATCAGGATCATCCGAAGTTGGATTTGGAGATGATTTAGAACATAATATTACCTATGGTGAAATTGAGCCCCAAGATTCTTGTGTCGATTATAATTTCCAATATTCGTAGCTAGTACAATTACACACCGTTGTATCACAAGGCGTAGATCACAAAACAAAATACCATGAAGAAGATGCTTAATGGGTGTTGTGCATCGTTTAAATGATTTGTGGCGATGGTATCAGGTACTACGTCAGTAGGTACCAGGTTCCATAACCGAATCGCAAACGCAGCCTGCGTACTACCTAAATCATTTTGTCCAAGGCCACCAAGTTTTTCATCATTTCTTTTGGACTTTCGGCCAATGTCAACAAGCTTTTCGATACTGTAAGCCATTGATAAAAATCGACGGTAACTTCTTGTACGAAAGATATGAGCATCACTTGTTAGATGGTAATCGAAAAATCCTACAAATAGCCTTCGCAATAACACAGAGAGAGGCAACAGATGATTGAGATTTCTTCCTATCTAAATTGAAACATGTTGTCCCGCAACCCAGTATATGCGTCATCTTCGATAGGGGGCCCGAAATACTGGGCGTGATTGAATGGCAGGGAAGCCTTTGGAACCGTACTTACCATAGGCATTATCTAAGACATGTAGTTGCTAACTACTATAAACAACACAAGTCTGATAGTCAGCGTCTAACATCATTTTCATGAAATGTTAGAAAACTTGTGGGCTGTTAACGAGCGCAGTGCAGGTACTTCGCTAACATACCCTTTGACCAGTGGACTCAATCATATGATGAGGGTTTATGATACGAGCATATGACGACAAACTTAGCGAAATGCATCAATTTCGTATTGAAAGAGACGTAATTTATCAGTAACCTCGATTTAATCCTTGGTCCAAAAAAATCAGGTTACCTACATTTCCATCAACTAGCCCCTATGAAGTTTAGTTATTCATACTAAAAATAATAGAGATGAACATGAAAATGGACAACAAAACAACCATTAAAGTAAAACTTAAGAAAAATATGAAAGTTGAGATTTTTATTCAAGTAAACTTAAATAACATGAAAATAAAAGAATTTATCAAGAAAATCTAAAGTAATAAACATTAAAGGAACAAACTTTAACAGATTTAAAGTAGAAAAAATTGAAATACATTAAACTAAAGCTTAAGTGTCTCACAACCAAGGTATAATGACTGAAAGTGCAAATAAACCTAAGCTACAGTGATAACTAACTTAACTAACATTAAGAACATTAAGAACAATAAGTAAATGCAGAAAAATAAACCCTAAACTAAGGAAGAAGAAGAGAATATGAAAACCCTAGAAAAAATACAAAAAAAGAAGAAGAGAAAATCTAGAGAAAACTAAACCTAAAATTAAGCTAATATGTCTCCCTCCTCCTTAGTCAATTTTGGCTGTTTTAAGTTGTCATCTAATGATTTTTCGTTGCAAAAAATGCCCATACACTGGTCTTGGGGGATTGGTGGATCCGGTGGACAAAGGCTACCCTTTCTGTCCAAGTTTGTCCCTATAACGAAGGCGGTGTTGCGATACCCAATAGAGGATATCGCAATATCTCAAGCAGTGTCGAGCCTTGGGGTCTTTTTTAAAAGGTGGATATCACGATACCCAAAGAGGATATCGTGATACTACTGAAAGGTATGCCCATTCTTCAATACTGTTGGAGGTATCGCAATTCCAAGGTGTGGATATCGTGATACCCTTTTCCTTGGTGTCATTCTCATTCGTTTTCAACCTCCAACACTTCCTACACCACTTAGTCACATGGTAGGCCTCCCAATGGTACCATTGGCAAATTGGGTCACAAAATGGGCAAAAAGGAGACATTTTCACTTATTAACTAAAAATATAAAAATAAAAAAAAAATTATATAAAAGACACTATTTTGCTCGAGAAAAAGCTCCTTTAAGTATATCAAAAAAGGTTAATTTGCCACATCAATTTGTGGCAAATCAACTCCCCTACACTTAACTTTTTGCTTATCCTCAAGCAAACACACAAAACATGTAAAAATAAAAGACGACCCTTAAAAAATGAATTTATTTGACATTTAATGAACATGCATACATTATATACTAAGTTCTTTTTATTGTACAACTCAAAATTGATGCATTGTAAACTCATAGCTCCGAGAGCAAATCGTCTTAGTTCAAGAAGTTACACAGCAAACAAAAGTAGAGGTAATTTATGAAAATGAAATCTTACACATTATTTCATCACAATAAGAGATGAAGATATGATGTATCTACATCTGAAAGAAATCGACTTATTCATTTACAATAAGTTTCTACAAGTTTCGGTTTGTAAAAAGAGACACTAAGGTCACATAGGACTTAGTGGCTTGTAACGTTTTGAGGCTTAGGTTGGTACGGATTCAAAGAAATGTCATCTCAAATTGGTTTAAGCACTATGAACAACATAACTCACGACATTGTTCCCAATTCCCCCTAATTGTGATCGTTTCATTTCACCGCCTTATTTCTCCTTCTATTACCTTCCTTATCTCTCCAACAATGTGGAAGAGATGACTTGATATTAGCTCACTTTTGTGCACTATGATTTTGAGGTATTAATGTTATGCTATTTTCTTTTTCTTATTTTGAGCATATTTTTCATTTGTTTATTCTTTTCTCTCACAATACTTTTGATCCTCACTTTTCTTTCTTTTTATGCACAATTTTAAGTAAGAATAACTTACAAGCTAAATCAAGCTCTCTTCATTAGTCACTCAAGTAAACTTTGTAAGAAACCTCCGCAATGTTCCTACCTAACCCTCGATGTCTATGGCTTGATATCCATTCAATAGTGCAATACAAGGTTTACCTCCACAATGTTCCTACCTAACCCTCGATGTCTATGGCTGGATATCCATTCAATAGTGCAATACACAGTTTAGAGATTATGAAGGGTTAAGTTTCAAACTCAATTTCGGCTCAAGGTTTCAAAAATAGAGGGTCATCAAGCAAAGACAATTTATGGCTCAAATTCAAGAGCTAGGGATGATGTAGAATTTAAGGTTGGTTTTTCAGGCTCTAGGCTACACAAACAATGCCTTAGGTCATCCCTTAGCATTTCAACAAATACAAAACCAAAACATGCTTCTACATATTTTAGTGAATAACGAAAATTTCTAAAACATGCATGTCTACACCTATCTTCATTATTATTGATCATTTGGATAAAACAAAGAATTTTTCAACTACCTCTATCCTATTATACAATGTAATTAATTGAACTAAACAATTTATTCATGAAGTAAAGAATTCATCAAGCATCAATTAAAATTTATACATTCAAAGAACTCAATCCACAATATCATATTACCATTTACTAATGTCAATCAATTCATGTTCAAGCACCATACATTTACACAAAATAAAAGCAAAAATGAAAAATACTTTTGGGATTTTTTGAATAATTTAAAATAAAAATGAAAAAATATTTTTGGAGTTTTTTGATTATTTTTTGAAAAAGGCAAAAAAAGATTAAAATAAACACACAAATAAAAATGAAAGCAAGAAAAATAACACATACAAAACTTATGTGCATCCCCCCCACACTTAAACTACACACTGTCCCCAATGTGTTAAAAAAAAAAAGATAGGAGGTTACCGGACTTCCCTCAGATGGAAAATTACACTAGCTTAGGGGTCCACCTTCTTGTTGAAGCTCGAATGGTTGTGCAGTGTTTCAAGGTAACTCGTTTCACATAAGATAAACAAAGAAAGAAAAAAAACAACCACATAATACTAAAAATAAAAATAACAAGAAACAAATCCAAACGTGTTTAATAATTTACATGTCGCATAAAAATTAAAAATAAATAAAATTCTAAGACATGTAACTAATCGGAGTCCGAAATAGACTCATCTATCATCAGTTATTTTCCTTTACTCTTCATCGCCACATGCCTCAGCGCTCGTTTTGGCCACTCTCTCCTATCGTTTAAGATTATCCCTCCTCATGAAGGTAGCGCCAACGCGAACATAATCTCCATTTCGTCTTTCTCTGAGGTAGAATCAGTCTTTTTCATTTGTTGGTTAGTATCATTCTCTTTATTTGTTCGATACTTCTTTTCACACCTTTTTTGAACACTACATGGTTGTGGTATCTCTAATAGACCGAAGCATCTATCCCATAATTACCTACGTAACATTCGACAAATAGTTTCATCGCTTCAATCATATTGGAATCAGATTTCCTCCATTCTATCAGCTCATCCATCTTTGTTACAAGGTTTTGTAACATTTTCTCTATTTGTGATTCTTTAGACGAAGAATGCGCTAACTTTTCTTTGTTTTTATGCTTTCAGGTTCTCTCGTTATGCTTTCAGGTCGCCCCTTAAAATTGTAGTTGGACAATTAACTTGTTCGTTTTACGCCATAGGAACTCCAACAAGTCGGCATAAATCGGTGATCAAATGTAGGAAGAATATATCAGCTTCGTTTTGTACCACACAGCGCATTATATATCTATAAATCCATATTCCTACACAAACGTGCTTTTTCTGCAAAATGAAATTTAACAAAATGGCACAGATATGATCGACAGTTTTAGATTTGAGCAAAGGGAAAATTCTTGTGCAAATGAATTGAATCAATAGTTTGGCTTAGTGAGTGAAGGAAACTTATCAAATGTGTAACACCCCAAGCCCGGCCTAGACATTATGGCCGAATCTGATGATGTCACATGGAATGGGATTTGAAAGTGAATTTATCAAGTTAAAATCGTTCCCGTTTATTATCTTCTATTAATCTCTCGCTGATTTCAAAATCATTTTCTCGTTAATTTGATTCTCTTAAAAACATGTTCTATGGCGGAAGCTTTTAAAACCGTGATATTTAAAGAAAACAGTTTGCGTTTAGAAAAACGTTGTTTTAAGTGAAACCGAGTTTTCGTTGAGTTTTGTAATTTAAAAGCCCATGGAAACAGTTAAAAACCAAAGTAAAGGTAAACAGTTCCAAAAGTCCAAATTACATAAAAAAAATACCCCAAAAATAATAGGAATTAAAAATCATAAATAAAATTTACGCAGTTCAATAGACATGTGGTCACCATTGAGTCCTCTGCCGCACCGATCCATCTAAGACTAGGGATTACCTGTACAGATAAACAGAAAGGGGTGAGTTTACGTAAACTCAGTGTGTAATCCCCACAGAAGACATGCATACAATCAAACAACAGTTATCAGTCAAATGTAGTTTGGGGCCTAAGCCCATTACAGATTCAGATACAGTCTCAGATATAGATTAGGGCCTTAGCCCATCTCAGATACAGTATGCATACAGTACAAAAATCAATATCCTACCCACCAGTCTCTGCACACCATCTCCGACCATCCCTACACACTATGTGGGGTTTAAAACACCCAACCAGCCCTACACACCAAGTCGTACCGAATGCGGCACATATCAATAATATTGCAGCTAAGCTGCCAGATAATAGGCATGAAAGCCTTTCAGTACACTTCCTCCAATACTCAATCATCCCACCCTAATGCAGATGCAACTAAACATGCTCAATGCAGTCATACCGGAATACATGCTTACATGCTAAAATCCAGTTATCAATCATACATATGGATTAGTAAACATGCATAAATTTAACATGCTCAACACATACATTATATATTCAGATCACACAATTTAGGGTCTAAGTAGCGCTTATCGACCCTACAGTAGGTTCACAGTCAACTTGGGTGACCCGTGCAACCCTAAGAAACATTTTAGCTAAATTGGCCCACACGCCCATGTGGTTTGCCTGTGTGGGTCCACACGCCCAGATTGGCCTTGGCCGTGTGGATCACATGGCCTGGCCCAGATATCACACGCCTGTGTGGCGTGTCCGTATGGGGCCCGCTCGCCCAATTCGGTTTAACCCGTGTGGTCCACACGGTCATACCTTGGCCATCACACAGCCGTGTCTTGCACACGGACTGGCCATCGTCGATCATACAGCCATGTTGTGGCACACGGCCTACCACACGAGCGACCACACACCCGTGTGGCATCGACAGTTTACACTTTCGGCTTTCATCGAATCCCATTTTTTGCGTTTTCGGGTACACACCTTTTACGATTTGATACAAAAGTAATCCCGAGCCCTCCGGAACCTAAAAACAGAGTACCCAACACGAAATTAGCCATCGATAAACCAACTTCTCCGATCCAAACTAAATAAGGCGGTCTCACTTACCGTCTACACCCCCGTTTACTCGTACAAGTTTGATCTTTGCAAAGAAATTGTTGTTTCCACCACTTCTCCTACACAAAAAGTACAGCAAAGGTTAACCCTCAGAAGTCAAACGAAAAAAAATGCAAACGCAACCACTTACCGAAAAGACCAAAACCAAACATTCAGATCGCACGAGAGCAAGGGAAAAGTCAAGGAAAGAATTAAAAATTACCCTTTGACAGAGAGTAAAGGAAACGAAGTAAGATTGGGGATTTGTTTTTTTTTTGGAATATGAGTAACGTCCGGAAGAAAACTAGAATTTTGGGAAAAATAAAAAGAAAAACAGATAACTCCCCAAATCCCTTAATTCACTCCCCCACTAACCCACTTCTCAGAATTCTAACTGTACTGAAGCACTTACGCAAAACTGAGCAAAAATAATATCCCATTGATAAACCGTAAAAGTAACATATTTTAAGCCCACATTTAGCATGCTTTTGGATGATTTAAGCCTTGAATTATGTAATTTGGTGCTCTTAATCCTTTGTTTTCATGTTCTATACTCAGAAGAGCACCGAATGATGAAAAGAACGGAAAACGAGCCCAAAACGGAGTAAATGGGCCATATCACGAAATCCACACGGCCTGGGCCCAAGACCACACGACCGTGCCTCATCACCCACGCTCGCGCAGGGATTTGAACACAAGACCTTCAGCAACCTAACACTCAGCCTAACCACCAGACCAGCAGGCCCATTCTGATATGGTCTTATAAATAATTTAATATAAGCCTACTGATCAAGTATAAGGCTTAAGTTAGAAAAATACCAAAATTTACCAAAGGTAAGGCTTGAACTTGGGACCTCACACACACACCTAGAACAGTTAACCACTAAAGCAAATATAGATTTGTGTCAAGAATTTACAGAAGCAGAATTATAAAATTTAGGGCATTACAAAATGGGCATGAGAGATTCGTATCTCCATCTCGTATCTATTTGCCCTTTCCTTTTGTTAAATAAAGTATGATGTTATCCAAGTCAACATTATGAAAGTTTCCTAAATCGAGAATTTCAATATCTTCATTCTCATAATTGATGTAAGTAATTAGGATTAGCTCATTTTTTTAGATAGGTAAATTGTCAATTCAATCTCGATTCTAACCTTCTAATTCAGCCTTTATCCACACCTTTAACCTAAGCCCTGTTACAACCCTTTTTAAAGACATTTTGATCTGTGTATCATCTCATTTTACAGTGGTGGAGATTTGATTTTCAGGCAAGCCTATGGGATTAACTTTTCATGTTCGACTTTTGAGTGCTTAATTTGAACCTTAAACACTTTGAGTGATTTGAGTGAATCTTTAGTGAGGATGTTAACTCTTGTCGATTTTGAATCAGAGGTAATTAATTAGGTAAGGGGAAACACCTAGCGTTTTCGGGCTATAAATGTATGACTTTGATTGTTTGAATCTTTAGGACCTTTCTATTTAAATTATCAATGTATGGATTACCTTTGAATTATGATGAAACATTATTGATGAATATTATGAATCGAGGAAGTTCGTTTTAATTGTGAGTTGAGAATTTTGCTTGAGGACAAACAAAAGCTTAAGTGTGGGGGTTTTTGATAAACCGTAATAGTAACATATTTTAATCCCACATTTAGACACTTTTGGATGATTTAAGCCTTGAATTGTGTAATTTGGTGCTCTTAATCCTTCATTTTCATGTTTTATACTCAGAAGAGCACCGGATGATGAAAAAAAATGAGAAACGAGCCCAAAACGGAGTAAATAGACCATATCACGAAATCAACACGACCTGGGCCCAAGACCACAGGGCCGTGCCTCATTCAATAGTCTCGAACATGGCCTGGCAACGATTCACACGGGCGTGTGCCATGGGCGTGTCCCTACCGTGATAAAGAGAAATTTCACTCGTATTAGGATACTTAGAGGCGAAGAAACACATTTAGAAGCCTATATAAACACCATAAGTATAGCCTAAAAAGGGGGAGCCCAGGGCTTTAGTCAGGGGGCGTCCAGCTAGGCCAAAGAGGGCAGATTTGTGGGAATTTACTCGAAGATAGCCAGTTGATTCATCTCAAGAAGCCGGAATCATACTCAAGATGGAGGATCTCTCCTTCAATTCCTTCAGGGGGTTTTAGGAATTTCTTATGTTTTGTTTTATCTTTTCTTCTGAGATGTTTTCTTTTATTATTATGAACTAAACCCTCAAATACCTGAGGGAGATGAAACCTAAGATGAATCTTGTTATCGTTTGCTGAACTATATGATAAATATTTGACTTGTTTTTAATTATGTGTTCTCAATTCTTGTGTTGATATTTCTGGAATATTAATTCAAGTGTGATGTGCTTAGGTGGAGGAGCAAAAGTCCCTGCCTAAGAGTAGATCTAGCATAGTTAAGCGGGGTTGCTCGCGCGCCTAGAGATAGGGTGACGAAAATCTGCTGGATTAGGGTCAAACCTAATATGGGAGTCCATAGATCGAGTTAATGCAATTCTAGGGGTTTTAATTAGAAAGAGATTTTAATTAATAAAATCCATAGACATTAGTCGCCTCGAGAGAGGGATTAATATACGTTAGGGAATCCTACGGATCAAGTCAAGTGAATAAATCGTCTGGTTCAGAGCTAGATAACAAGTGAAGTCTAGGTGGATTCTTCCTCGGGTATTGTCTTAGTCAATTGGTTTTCTCTCACAAGTATTTTCCCCAATTTCATTCTTCTTTGTCTTAGAGTCTTTAACTTAGTGGGTAGTTAATTTAGATTAAACAACAAATTCCCTCTGTTTTAGGCTAGATAATAAAAAGAAATTTAGTATTAGTACTTTTAGTTCCTTTGGGTTCGACAATCCTCTCTTGCCTTAACTATACTACTGTTCGATAGCTGCGCTTGCCTCACATCGTTGTCATAGTTAGTTTCCAGGTTCAATCATTCTTTATATAAATTTTAAGACTTTGACATCGCATAAAACAACGATCAGTCGGATTGAATTTTGAATTTTTAGTCTTCAACTAAATGATAGTAATTAATTTGTTATGTCTGATTTTGCTATTGATCTCATAAGTTTTGGAGTTTGTCCATATTCTTAATTTGATCATTTTTAGTCCCTTTGCTTTTTCGATTTTGAAGTTTCAATCCTATTTCAAACAATAACTATTAAATTCATTAACTAAAATAACCTAACTTTTTAATGAGTGATATGTGGAAATAGCAAGTTGGCACGGTATTATACATGTAATAAAATATTTTTTTATATAATAATAGAGGTGGGGATAAAGGCAACACGGTTCAAATCCAAGTCAAACGAGTGTGTGACAAGAGCCTTAACCATCACTCTATATAATAATATATTTATCACATAAAATTTTAAAAACAACATCATTTAACTTAATAAAATTAATAATAATCATTTAATCAAAAGTGAAAATTTAAAAATTGAAAACTATAAAAACTAAAACAACCAAATTAAAGTGGAAGAAGTAAATTTACAACTTACAAATTTGATATTTTTTATTATATAAAATTTTTCTTTTACTCGTAAGAGGATTGAAAACATTTTATTTCATAAATGAGTTAAAAGATTGATACATAGTTTTTTAAATATACTTTAATTGTAACACCTTAAACCCGGCCTGGACGTCCAGCCTAAGTTTAGAGAGTTACCTTATCAGTTATCAATTGTCACACAACAACACGATAAAATTAAACCACATTCCATAACGCATCCATCATAAAACTAATTAAGTATATAATCTTCCAATTTCATACTATTATAGCTTGCCAAAATCCTAATACACCACTTAAAGAAGAGTAAATGCTTGACCGAGCATCCGCTGCACTGACCCGTTTAAGATTGGGGATTACCTGAAATCCAACCAAACAAAAAATGAGTTGTGAACTTATTCAATTAGTATTCATTTATAATGTAGTTCATATTCAGAGATTCGATTCGGTGCAGGACTATTTACAATTCATATTCAGAACAGATCAGTTGTATACATATATATATATATATATGTATATATGCAAACTTATATATATTGCAGATCAGATACAGATGCAGATATTCCTAAACCCCATCCGCTACACACCATCTTCGACCATCCCAACACACCGTTAAGGACATTCAATGCCCATCCATCCCTACACACCACAAAGTGTCTATTTGACACGTTTATAGTAACACAACTTAGCTGCTAGATAATAATGCGTCGAAGCGCCAGAATCAGAACTATTTACATAGTGGCTTAACCACTGATTTAGAGCAGATTACTTCCTTCTTCATAACATCCCAACCCATGCAAATGCAGAGTATAATTATCCACAATACACTTACATTTATAATATTTGTATATCTATTACAGTGTATCAGAGAGTTTTCGATTCAATCAATTTTAGATCAGTCATACAATGGGGAAATTATTATCAATCATAAACCACATTTATGGCCTCAAAAACGGGTTTCGGGCCTATTTGATAATGCCACACGGCCGTGCCCTTGCTCTTGTCACTCACACGGCCCGGGCACACGCTCACGCCCTCTGCTTGTGTGGTTCTAACATATAAACAGAGAATTACACGGCTTGGACACATGACTGTGTCCTTGCCCGTGTGACTCATACAGCCTGGGCACACGTCTGTGTGCTTACCCGTGTGGTCCTAAGTCACAAACAGTGAGTTACATGGCCTATACACATGCCCGTGTAAACTCTGCACTAATATGGCCACACACGGTGTAACACCCCTCACCCGTATTCACGGTCAGAATAGGGTTATGAGGTATTACCTATCAATACACATCATTTATCATACATAACTCATACATTTATTCATTTATATTCATATACCATTCAACATGATCACATTGTCCCTTATGAGGGCCTACGAGGCCATAAAATGCTTTAGAAGCAGTTCGGGACTAAACCGATAACATATAAAATTCTCAAAAAACTTAGAAATTTTTCAAACATATAAGGGTCACACGCTCATGTGAACAGGCCGTGTGTCTCACACGGCTCCAGACAACTCCCGTGTCTCAGGCCGTGTGAAAACAAGGGATACATATTGACTTGGGTCACACGGCCGACCACACGCCCATGTGTCTAGCCCGTGTGCCCTTCGAAGTGGCCACACAAGCCCGTGTGCTTAGTTGTGCTAATCCGGTAGGGTATACTGACTTATGCAACACGGCCAAGTCACACGTCTGTGTGCTAGGCCGTGTGCCATTTAGGGGGTATATTGACTTGTGCCTCACGACCGGTCACACGCCCATGTGTGAGGCCGTGTGGAGCATACTG
The DNA here is from genome assembly GCA_005393395.2 of Gossypium australe. Taxonomy (NCBI): domain Eukaryota; kingdom Viridiplantae; phylum Streptophyta; class Magnoliopsida; order Malvales; family Malvaceae; genus Gossypium; species Gossypium australe. The sequence continues at coordinate 124,369,022 of CM016614.1, read as the reverse complement.
ACTTCAATTCAATTTCAACACCAGGGGACACACGGCCATGTAGCATGACCACGTGTCAGACACGGCTGAGACACACGCTCGTGTCTCTACCCGTGTAGAAAAAAAATAGGCCATTTACAAAGCCAATTTGCCACCCTTTTTACACATACCTATACAAGCTCATATGGTATCATTTTAAGTCACAAATATGATGTCAAAGTTCATTAACCAATACATAATCATACCATATTCATTTCAACTAAATTCAATACTCAGTTCCATACCATTTACCTATTCAAATACTAATCGATTCATCTTGCTTTACTAAGCATAATTCACATATATAATTTATCTAACTAAACCAACTCAAATATACATAATCACTTCAACTCCATTCATTATTTCCAAACATTAAAGTAGAACTATTTGCATATTCAAAAACATCATCAAGTTCATCATTTTATGCCAACACAAATGGCCAAAATACACATCTATCAAATAAACCATTTTGACACAAGCCTATACATGCCATATACCATATATACATAGCTTCAAAAGTACCAAAATAGATCATTGATAGTCCAATGAAGTCTCTGACGATCCCTGGATCCGAGCTAGCTTCGTAGAACTATAAAACATTGGATGTTAAACAAAGTAAGCTATAAAGCTTAGTAAGTTCGTATGTGAACATGAAATAATCACAACATTCATTAGCAATTCAAAATGGATTATATCATAAACATTTAAAGCATCAATTTGTGAGCTATCATAAAATTTATCCATGTCATCATTCATAAGTTCTCAACTACATATATCTCGATACTTGAATAATCTTTCGTACGTACCTGTATCGATACTTATTATTTCTCATCAATACTCTTATTAAACCCTTCCGGTTTACAAATGCTTTCGATACAAATTCATCGATTTTTCTGATGCCATAGTCCAACTATGGTATTTCACATATATTGCCAAGGCCCTGCCGTGGTCTTTCATTCACATGACATAACCCAGTTATGATCTTATTATTCGATTGCTATAGCCCGACTATAGTCTTATTCGGCAACTTGCATTACTCAATTCGTACATTTTATTTAATATCTCAACATTTATCCAATAAAATAATTACTATATCAATTTCATCCATCAAATAGATAGGTACGCATTTAAGTTCAATTATATGAACTTTCATCGTATTCAGAATTGACGGATCAGATCGACTACTCATTAATTTGCTTTTCCCCCAATCTAAATCCGAATTCTTTCTTTCTTGATCTATATGAATTTAAAATTGACTTATTCAATCATATATTCTTTCAAATTAGTCCATATCACACATTTGGGCATTTTTTACACATTAGCCCCTAAATTTACACATTTAATCAATTTAGTCCCTATTTCACAAATACACAAAATTCACATAATTTTATTATACTCTAGCTTAGTCGAATTACCTATAGGTCCCTAGCAGCCCATAACTTTCATTTATTTCACATTTAAACCCTCAATTTTCATATTTCACAATTTAATCCCTATTTGACATTTTTATCAAAAATCACTTTACAAAACATGTAAAACTATCATCAAGCTTTCATTATCTATCATCAATCATCAATTTACTCAAGTATTAAACAATGGAAACATGATAAATCTTTAAAAATTTCAAATCTAAGGTACGGGCTAGCTAGAATACAAAGCAACGATCTCAAAAACGTAAAAATAATCAAAAACTAAGCTCAAACCGTACCTTAATCAAGCCTAATGTGTGCCGAACCCTAAGTGTTCATCAATGGATTCTTTTCTTCTTCAATATTCGGTCATAAGAAAGAAAAGATGGACAAAATTCCTTTTGTTTTTATTATATTAACTTTTATTAATGAATTACTATATTAACCTTACTAATAAACCTATAAAATCATATAATGGATGTCCATTAACATCCAAAATGGTCTAATTACCATTTAAGGCCATCATATTTAAAAGCCAAGGCCAATTGACAACTTTAACAAATAGAATGCAACTTTTGCATTTTACACGATTTAGTCCTTTTTCTCAAATTGAGCTATTAAACGATAAAATTAGCTCACGAAATTTTCACACATACATCCTATCATGCTGTAAACACCAAAAATAATATTAAAATAATTTATCAACATCGGATTTGTGGTTCTGAAACCACTGTTCTGATTTAGCTAAAATTAGGCTGTTACACACGGTCTGGACACATGCCCGTGTGGCCCCAAGTCAATGAGCAATGAGTTACACGGCCGATCACATGACCTGACAAATGCCCATGTGGCTCACACGGCCTAGTCACACACCCATGTGCCTGGCCGTGTGGCATCGACAACCACCATTTTTGGCGACCCGAAACTTGCAAAATTAAGGTTTCTGATACGCATCTGACTTCGCTTTGACGTAGAAACAACATGGAGACTACCCGGGACCAAATTAATCATTCAACAACCAATTACACCATCAATTTCAATATTTAGCAAAATGAACCCATTTCTAAGATTATGTGGAAGATTCGACGCAATTCTAACTCAACTCACACATTTACCTCGCATGCAACAGGAGAAATTAGACTAACATGGTGGATTTACGTCTCTTGCAATATCCTTGCCTAAACAAAGTAACCAATCGAGTGTTTTGCAAAACTTCAAGTAAACGAGCAAAATCCCATTTCGACAGAAAGTGCTAACACAATGGAAATCGCAAACAAAAGAAAATCACAGCGGAACTTACTCAATATCGACCTTACCGGCGACAAGACTTCCTAATTCACATAAAACCGATTGCAGAAAAGAAGACAAAATAAAAGAAGGAAGAACAGAAAAGAAAAAGAAAACAAGAACTAAAAATGTTAGAAGAATAAAAGAACGATAACATTTCTTAGAATGTTTAAAAAATAACCACCACCCCTTCCGGCATCTGCGAAAAATATATTTCCTAACGCATACGATGGGATTTGAACTCGAAACTAGACAGAATACAGATAGATGCTTAACCAGTGAACCAGCAGGCTCATTCTTATCATCAATTTACCTAGAATCGCACTTAACCACCTAACACATGGATAAGGGTTGTTTTAAAAGTAACAAAACTTTTAATAATCACAACTCGAACTTCAGACCTTAAACACAAAAGCAGAGCACAGAACCAAAGATACAGAAATTAATTACTGCAGATTCTCACAATTAAACTCTTAAATTTTTGGGGCGTTACATTAATGATATATATGGCATAACGTAAATTCATTTGTGAACTTTAAGAAAAATAATAATGAATGTTGGATAATTTTATGGACACGAGGTATAATTCCTTTAAAGTGATTAACAAGTTGACACAAAATATGAATGCTATAATTGAGTTTTTTTTTTAAAAATTAATTAAATCATTTCATACGACATAATTTGAAAAAAAAATTGTCATAAGCAGTAGAAGATAAACTCCATCAATACAAAAAAAGATTTGAACTTTAGCATCAATAGAATATTATGGCACGTTGACAATTGGTTGTGTCGAAACTTAAGCATGATATATTTAGAGTGACTGCAATTACTTAATATGATAACGAAATCAGTCTTGTATAACCAAGGCAGTGAGAAAAAATCGAAAAAAGAACCGAGCATTTACCAAAATGGAAATGATGACGACAAAATCATCCCTAAAATCACTTACAAAAGAAAAACTAAATACCGTGTTATAATAGTAGACAAAAACTTCTAAAAGTCAAGACTTATTACGTAATGATATATATATATATAACTTAAGACAATACGAGCCCAAACTGATTTGTGAAATCATTTATTTATTTATTTTTGAAATACTCTAAAAAAAACAAATTAAGAAGTCAATGAAAAGACACCTACTGTCCAACTATTGGTGACCGGTGGAGTTTCAATGATGATAGGCACCATTACCTGTCTATCACAACTTGCGAAGACAACAAATACACCCACAAAATATATCTATAAATTGAAAAAAGAGAAGGCACATGAAGTGAATGAGGAGAAGAAAAAAAAGACTTGATGGGAGAGAAAAAATTATAACCTCCTCAACCCGACCTAGACATTAGACCCGAATTCAAAAGATTACATTAGCCACCGAAATGGCCCAGTAAGCTATCGGAGTTTTTAGAACGACCATATTAAAACATTGTTTATTTTAGAGGAAAACTTAGTCTATTTTCAGAAAAACTTAGCGTTTTACCACCCTTCTTACGAAATAATATAACTAATTCAAAACCGTTTGATTTATAAATTATCTACTCCTTTAAAAACTCATTTTTCATCAATGCAGCGGAAAAAGTGATACTAGTGTAGATTTAATGAAAATAATGTTTCATGCATTATATGAAACACCCCAAACCCGGCCTATGCGTTAAGACCAGACTTGGCATGCCACACAATTCGAACTTACGTCCAGTCATCAATGCTTTTGATGAAAACAATTTTTCAAAACGATTTTGAAGACGGAGTTTATCAAAAATTGAGATTTATTTGAAAACCATGATTTTAAAACATGAGAGTTTACAATTTGATTTTCAGAGAAATAATTGGTTAAAAACTTAAATAATTAGTTGAAATAAATTTATAAAAGAGTTTTCACGGAAATTTTACGAGTGAGTGATATTTAAGAAAAACCCTTTTTATACGTAAGTTTAAGAAAACATTTATAAGAATTAAACAACCCCATTTAAGTAACTAAAACATATTAAAATCCATCCACGAATAAAAATCCATAAAAATAATACCAGAGGCCTTATTACATCGCAATTGAAATAGTACTTAGATAAAAATACTTAAAAGAAGTTCAAAGTTTTTATAACTCATCATTCGTAGTATGGCCTCCACACGAAGTCATCCCCGGCCCGAGCCTCCATCAATTACCTGAGAAGGTTAAGAAAAACAGGGTGAGTTACTAAGAACTCAGTGTGTAACCCACTTACCGTGATCATTGGGCCAAAACCATTTAAGCATTTAATTGGGCTTGAGCCCATTTACAAATGTACAATATATATAAATCAAATATAAAAATAATGCATGTGATATGCAATTCCCAACCAAGCCTAATTTCCATCCGCTACACACCACCCGTACCAACCAACACACCTGTGGGGATCAAGTTAACCCACCCCGCCAACACACCAATAGCAGGCATTAAGCCAATTATAATATTTGTGGCAGAGCCACCGAACTAGATTGTGACAGAGTCACCGAACTAGAGGCATTAAGCCATTTAAAATATTTGTGGCAGAGCCACCGAACTAAATTTTTGCAACAGGCCTTCTCTTCGTCAATTATCCCAACCCATGCAGTCATGTATATATATATATTCATATGATAAATTTCAACAAAAAGCCCATAATACAAGTTATCAGTTTGGCCCATTATTCAAATTAGCATTTTAGCCCATATATCGATCTAGCAATTTTGGCCCATATAACAAATACCAAGTGGTCCATATAGCAACATATCACATTTGGCCCATAAAGGGTATTTTCGTAATTCGGTCCGTAGGGACATTTCGTAATTCAGCCCATTAGGGGCATTTTCGTAATTCAGCCCGTAAGGGCGTTTTCATAATTCGGTAATCGTACCCACTAAGGGTAATTTGGTAATCTCACAACCCAAGGGTATTTCATAAATTTTACCCACCAAGGGTAATTCGTTTGGGCACAAAAATTGAAACTGTCCATCTGCGTTATGCTGACTAAATTGACTATAACTCGAGTTAGGAAACTCAAAATTTAGATCCGTAAATTTTCCCTGAAACTAGACTCATATAACCTTTTACTGTAAGTTTTCCAGAATTTTTGTCTTAGCCAATTAGTACAGTTTATTCTTCAAATTATTCCCTATTTCACTATTTGACAGTTCTGCCCTCTCTTCATAAAATCTTAGATATCTTATTGTACAGAACTCAAATACTTTTTTCGTTTGATCCGAATAAAAACAGACTCACTAAGGATTCTAATAATATAAACCATGTCCCATAATTATTTTTCTACAATTTATAATGATTTTTCCAAGTCAGAACAGGGGATCACGTATTCATTCTGATCCAGTCTTACAAAAATTTAAAAATCTCAAAATATCCAAATCCTTTGCTTTCTCTGTTTCTTTTATAAGAAAATAGACTCAGTAAGCTTTAATCTGATATCTTATTCACTTTGTAATTCCTTCTATCCTATTTTTCATGATTTTTCAAATACACATCACTGTTTCTGACTAAAACTGTTTTATTACAAAACATGATTATCACTACCATCATACGCACGTCCGAGTGATCACGGATGCCCGTTATCGGTTTTCTTAGATATTTCTACCGAATCACAGAATATTTCATGTAAAATTCAGAGAGATGTGAGATTTACTCACCATTTCAACCATATATTCGGAAGGGTACGGGATTACACACCTGATTACGGTAAGGACTAAACCTTTTTTATCGTCAGCACCTACGACACCCACTATTTCCGAAGGATTAACAAATAGAGAATATCGAGTGACTTTGTCCCTAAAAAAATAATCAATTAGTTGAAACTTCGATCCGATTTGCAACATAGCCGAATAGAGATATAACGAAAAATTCCAAGAAGAACTCCTTACCTTAACACTTTGATTTGATTTCTAGCGAGTCACGATGATTACGAATACTCCGAGTTCGGCCTTCTTTATAACACGATTGCTTAAACGAAGGTTGAAAGAATAATCAACAAAACAATATAGATGAAAAGATGATTCGGCTTTGAAGGAAAATTAGAGAAAATGGTGTTAGCACCATTCGGTTAAGGAGAAAAGTAGAAGAGAGAAGATGTGCTTCGGGTTTTCAAGGATGAAAAAGAAACAAAGGGAGGGATTTGGGACAAGAGAACATTCGGCCAAAGAGTAGAGAAGAAAGAAAAGAAAAAAATGACCTTTGTGTTATGGTGATTTCAACACTAGAGAGGAAAAAGAGGAGAAAAGAAATGGCAAAAAGAAACAATTGCTTCCTTGAAGCTTATGGCACATCCGGCTAGGGAGAGGGAGAATTGGAGAGAAAAGTTTTTATAAAAGCACCAATGACCAAATAGAAAATGTGCTCATCAAGCACCTAATCCCACCAACTAACACCAAAAACTAGTCATCCCCCCCTTAGTCCCCTATGCCGTCCAAGTACTTGGCCACCAAGTCAAAGTTTGGCCACTCCAAACTTTCCAAAAAATCTTCCTTGTTTCATGCCTTATGCCCCCCCCCCACTTACATGCCTTTTCCTTAATTCACTCTTAGCCATACCTTTTTCCTTAATTCACTCTTAGCCATTATACCATAAAAATAAAAGTCTAACCTACCATAAATAATAAATACTAGCTTGACCGACACATGCTAGATAAGTGAAAAGAAAAAAAAATTAGTCACAAAAATGCATACCAAGGGATTCGAACCTCTTCCCTCAAGCAAACATACATGGCGTCATTTCCACCTTGCTACTAGCTCATCTTATGCTAGTTTTTGACACTTAAATTACTTTACGCATCAGGATCACTTGATCCACTTCAATAAAATTCTCATTACTAAAATTTATTCTGGCTCCGAAAAAAAAATCCCGGGCTTTCTCGAAACTATATTAAACACACAAATTTAATCATTCACAAGCTAATCACCAAAAACATGCAACATATCGATACTCATATTTTTAGGATGTTACAATTCTACCCCCTTAAAGAAAATTTCGTCCTCGAAATTTACCTGGCTAAAAGAGGTGAGGATATTGTTGCCGAATTACGTCCTCAGGCTCCCACGTAGCTTTCTCCACTCCGTGATTACGCCACAGAACCTTAACCAACGGCACAGTCTTCTTTCTTAGCACCTTAACATCACGGTCTAAGATTTTCACTAGTTCCTACTTGAAAGACAAGTCTGGCCTTAATTCCACTTCTTCCACCGGTACAATATGCGACGGATCCAATCTATAACGTCTCAGCATAGAAACATGGAAGACACTATGAATCTGGCTCAACTCTGGAGGTAATTCAAGCTGATAGGCCACTGGTCCTATGCGCTTCAACACACGGTACGGTCCAATGAACCTAGGGCTCAACTTGCCTTTCCTTCCAAATCTGAAAATCTTCTTCCAAGGTGAGACTTTCAGAAAGACCTGATCTCCCATTGCAAACTCCATATCCTTACGCTTCAGATCTGCATACGACTTTTGTCGATCCGAAGCTTCCTTTAACTGCTCTCGAATCACCTTTACCTTTTCTTCTGTCTCAGATATCAACTCAGGACCCAAAAACTATCGTTCCCCCAATTCAGTCCAACAAGTAGGAGTACGACACCTACGACCGTATAACGCTTCATAGGGTGCCATTTGGATACTGGATTGGTAACTATTATTATACGCGAACTCAGCCATCGGTAGAAAATCCTCCCAACTACCTCTGAAGTCGATTACACAACCACGTAACATGTCTTCCAAAATCTGAAACACTCTTTCTGACTGACCATCTGACTGAGGATGAAAAGCCGTACTAAAGTTTAACTTTGTTCCCAAAGCCTCATGTAAAGCTTTCCAAAACCGTGATGTAAACTTGGGATCCCTGTCCAATATGATAGACACTGGTACCCCATGCATCCTCACGATCTCAGATACATACAGCTTAGCCAATTTCTGCAGCGAGTAATCCGTATGAACTGGTAGAAAGTGAGTAGTCTTCGTTAATCGATCAACTACCACCCAAACAGAATCTTTCTTAATAGGTGTTAAGGGTAACCCACTAACGAAATCCATTGTTATCCGCTCCCATTTCCATAGAGGAGTCTTTACCGGTTACAATAAACCTGATGGTAATTGATGTTCTGCCTTCACTTGTTGACAAGTTAAGGACTTACCCGCAAAATGAGTAACCTCCCGCTTTAACATTGGCCACCAATACTGCTCACGAAGATCCCGATACATCTTACTTCCTCCGGGGTGCATAGCATAAGGGCTACTATGCGTCTCTCGAAGAATCATTTGTCTCAAATCTGAATCCATGGGCATACAAACTCTTCCACGAAAACACAACACGCTATCCTTGTTCAATCCAAAGTCCCCTATAAAACCACTTCCAACTTGCTGCATTAAAAGACCCAAATTTTCATCCGATAACTGCTTTTCCTTGATCTGTTCTAACCACAATGGCTTCACCTGAAGTTTTGCTAGCAGACTGCCATCCTCATACAAATTGAGATGAACAAACATTGCTCTTAACTCCGACACTACCTTACAACTCAACGCGTCTGCCACCACGTTGGCCTTTCCAGGATGGTACTCGATTGAGAAGTCATAATCCTTTAACAACTCCACCCATCTCCGTTGTCTCAAGTTCAACTCCTTTTGGGTAAGGAGGTACTTAAGACTCTTATGGTCCGTATAAATGATCGACTTCTCACTGTAGAGATAGTGCCTCCAAATCTTTAAAGCAAACACCACCGCAGCCAACTCCAAGTCATGAGTAGGATAGTTGACTTCATGCAGCCTCAACTGACGAGAAGCATACGCCACCACTTTCCCACTTTGCATCAACACACATCTTAAACCCGTATGTGACGCATCACAGTAAATGGTAAACTCTTTTCCAGCCTCAGGTTGAATCAGTACTGGCGCTTCCGTCAAAATCTTCTTCAGTTTCTCGAAACTTTCTTGTTGTTTATCGGTCCACACATACGGTACTCCTTTTCGCAACAACTTAGTTAGGGGTGCAGCAATCAATGACAACCCCTCAACAAAGCGTCTATAGTAACCAGCCAATCCCAAGAAACTCCGAATCTCAGCCACTGACTTCGGTGGTTTCCAATCCAACACAGCCTCTACCTTCTGAGGATCAACTCTTATTCCTTCGGCTGACACCACATGCCCCAAGAAAGTCACTTCCTTCAACCAAAATTCGCATTTACTGAATTTGGCATAAAGTTTCTTTTCTCGCAATATTTGTAATACTATGCGCAGATGTGAGTCATGTTCTTCTTCATTCCTCGAGTATACTAAGATATCATCTATGAACACCACCACGAACCGGTCTGGGTAGGGTTGAAAGACTCGGTTCATCATGTCCATAAATGCAGCTGGTGCATTGGTCAATCCAAACGGTATCACCAAAAACTCATAATGTCCATAACGAGTTCTAAATGCCGTCTTATGAATATCCGCCTCCTTAACCTTGAGTTGATGATAACCCGATCTCAAATCTATCTTGGAGAAAACTGAAGCTCCTCTCAACTGATCAAACAGGTTATCTATTCTCAGCAACAGATACCTGTTCTTGATCGTCAATTTATTTAACTGCCTATAATCAATACATATACGCATCGACCCATCATTCTTCTTGATGAACAAGACCGGTGCTCCCCACGGAGACACACTCGGTCGAATGAATCCCCGATCTAACAACTCTTGAATTTGAGCTTTAAGCTCCGCTAACTCCTTTGGTGCCATTCTATAAGGAGCAATGGACACCGGAGCCGTTCCGGGCAAAAGCTCAATACTAAACTCTACTTTCCGATCTGGAGGTAGACCTGGAAGTTCTTCGGGAAAGACATCTGAAAATTCCTTCACCATTCTCACACCTTCCACCGATAATTCTTTGGCATCCGAAGCACTAATGAAGGCTAGGCATGCTCCATACCCTTTCCGCACCAACTTTTCTGCCTTCAAAGCAGATACCACATTTGCCAAAAAGCTCCTTCGCTCGCCTATCATTACTACCTCATTATCATCCACAGTCCTTATTGACATCTGCTTTTCAGCACAATCCAACTGTGCCCGGTGCTTCACCAACCAATCCATGCCCAAAATAAGATCGAACTCATCGAAAGGCAATTCCATCAAATCCGCTAAGAATATTTCTCTTTGGATTTCTAAGGGTACGTCTCTAAACAATTTATTCACAATTACAGACTGTCCTAAAGGACTAATTACCGTCATCTCTCTATCGATAATCTCAGATCTAATATTCAAGTTTCCAGATATGGCACTAGCAACATACGAGTGAGTAGATCCGATATCTATCAAAGCAGTAACAGGTACATCAAGGATGAAGAACGTACCAGTTATCGTATTAGGTGCATCGCCATCTTCCTGACGCCTGACCGCATAGACCAACCCCGGCTGTCTTGCCTCCGCGTTACTTCTAAAGCCATTACCTCGACCCGGTGCACCTTGACCACGTCCAACACCATTACCACCACGACCTGGTCCACGGCCTCTCGGTGGCTGCTGAGCACCTCTAGCTGGCTGAGCATCAGGGTTACGAGCTTTCTAAGTCGTATCAGTCCGTCGTGGGCAATTCTTATACTGATGATCCTTGGAACCACATTTATAACAGGCACCAGTTTTCCTCTAGCATTCCCCAGGGTGTCGCTTCCCACATTCAGTACAATCTCGACTCTGATTAGTAGTCACAGATGCTCTAGCTTGAGCGGACTCATCATTTCGGGGCCTCTTCTGAAACCTTTTAGCAGAGCCCGTGTACTTAATATCCCTCTTGCCTCTAACTCTTTCCCAGTTCTGGCGTTCTGAGTTTTTAGCCTCTTCGGCTATCTTGCCTTTCTCCACAAGCGAGGAAAAAGTCCGTACTTGTTGTGGGGCTATCAGTACCCGCAACTCATCATTCAGCCCATCTTCAAAGTGTACACGGCGCTCATGATCGGTCGATACTATAGTGCGAGCATAACGGCTCAAGCGAAGAAATTCTGCCTCGTAGGCTGCCACCGTCTTATTTCCTTGAACCAAATTCAGGAATTCTTTCCTCCGGGCATCTACATAACTTGTCCCTATGTACTTCCCTTGGAAAGCAGCTTTGAAGAAATCCCAAGTAATCAATGCAGCCTCGGTGCCTTCTCGAACCGTAAGCCACCATTGATACGCCTCGTCCCTTAGCAAGGACACAGGCCCTCTCAGTTTCTGCTCGACAGTGTACTCCATATCATCCATAATCCGCTCTACAGCCTCGAGCCAATATTCTGCAACATTCGGAGTTACACCCGAGACACCTCTAAAAACCTCGGCACCACTTGATTTAAGTCGTTCCGAGATTAATCCACGGATTGCTGGACCAGTTCTAACCCCAGTGACCCTTTCTAGGAATCGCAACATTGCTTAAGTCAAAGCATTATCCTCTCTCGTATGATCATGAGATCCAGTCTCACTCCCAGGTGACACAGGTGCATCCATTTCCGGCATAAGACCCGACGCTTCAGACGCAACCCTAGCACCTCGGCCTCTACCACGGCCACGTCTACCACGTCCACGTCCACGTCCTCTAGTGCTCATATTGGGTATTTCGGTTTAATCTGATTACAAGTTTTATGAATCAGTATACTATTTCAGTATTTATTAACGATATTTTATGAGATATAAAAGGTAAAGTTGTTTTTGCAATCACTTCCTATAGTCTCAATCTCTACCGTTTTCAACACCTAAAACTAGAAGTTCTAGAGTGTTCCTATGATCATATCACAATAATAAACATTCAATACTTGAGTACTTACTTGACTTGGTGCCGGATGCTCGTGGTGCCATACTACCTTTAAAACATAAAGTCTAAAAAAATTTAAACAGTTTTAAAAGATTTTTTTTGAACCCAAACCACAGCCGAGTTTTGAAACTGGCTCTGATACCATAAAATGAAACACCCCAAACCAGGCCTATGCGTTAAGACCAGACTTGGCATGCCACACAATTCGAACTTACGTCCAGTCATCAATGCTTTTGATGAAAACAATTTTTCAAAACGATTTTGAAGACGGAGTTTATCAAAAATCGAGATTTATTTGAAAACCATGATTTTAAAACATGAGAGTTTACAATTTGATTTTCAGAGAAATAATTGGTTAAAAACTTAAATAATTAGTTGAAATAAATTTATAAAAGAGTTTTCACGGAAATTTTACGAGTGAGTGATATTTAAGAAAAACCCTTTTTATACGTAAGTTTAAGAAAACATTTATAAGAATTAAACAGCCCCATTTAAGTAACTAAAACATATTAAAATCCATCCACGAATAAAAATCCATAAAAATAATACCAGAGGCCTTATTACATCGCAATTGAAATAGTACTTAGATAAAAATACTTAAAAGAAGTTCAAAGTTTTTATAACTCATCATTCGTAGTATGGCCTCCACACGAAGTCATCCCCGGCCCGAGCCTCCATCAATTACCTGAGAAGGTTAAGAAAAACAGGGTGAGTTACTAAGAACTCAGTGTGTAACCCACTTACCGTGATCATTGGGCCAAAACCATTTAAGCATTTAATTGGGCTTGATCCCATTTACAAATGTACAATATATATAAATCAAATATAAAAATAATGCATGTGATATGCAATTCCCAACCAAGCCTAATTTCCATCCGCTACACACCACCCGTACCAACCAACACACCTGTGGGGATCAAGTTAACCCACCCCGCCAACACACCAATAGCAGGCATTAAGCCAATTATAATATTTGTGGCAGAGCCACCGAACTAGTTTGTGACAGAGTCACCGAACTAGAGGCATTAAGCCATTTAAAATATTTGTGGCAGAGCCACTGAACTAGATTTTTGCAACAGGCCTTTCTTCTCTTCGTCAATTATCCCAACCCATGCAGTCATGTATATATATATTCATATGATAAATTTCAACAAAAAGCCCATAATACAAGTTATCAATTTGGCCCATTATTCAAATTAGCATTTTAGCCCATATATCGATCTAGCAATTTTGGCCCATATAACAAATACCAAGTGGTCCATATAGCAACATATCACATTTGGCCCATAAAGGGTATTTTCGTAATTCGGTCCGTAGGGACATTTCATAATTCAGCCCATTAGGGGCATTTTCGTAATTCAGCCCATAAGGGCGTTTTCATAATTTGGTAATCGTACCCACTAAGGGTAATTCGGTAATCTCGCAACCCAAGGGTATTTCATAAATTTTACCCACCAAGGGTAATTCGTTTGGGCACAAAAATTGAAACTGTCCATCTGCGTTATGCTGACTAAATTGACTATAACTCGAGTTAGGAAACTCGAAATTTAGATCCGTAAATTTTCCTTGAAACTAGACTCATATAACTTTTTACTGTAAGTTTTTCAGAATTTTTTGCTTAGCCAATTAGAACAGTTTATTCTTCAAATTATCCCCTATTTCACTGTTTGACAGTTCTGCCCTCTCTTCACAAAATCTCAGATATCTTACTGTACAGAACTCAAATACTGGTTTCGTTTGATCCGAATAAAAATAGGCTCACTAAGGATTCTAATAATATAAAACTTGTCCCATAATTATTTTTCTGCAATTTATAATGATTTTTCCAATTCAGAATAGGGGATCACGTATTCATTCTAAACCAGTCTTACGAAAATTTAAAAATCGCAAAATATACAAATCCTTTGCTTTCTCTGTTTCTTTTATAAGAAAATAGACTCAGTACGCTTTAATCTGATATCTTATTCACTTTGTAATTCCTTCTATCCTATTTTTCATGATTTTTCAAATACACATCACTGTTTCTGACCGAAACTGTTTTATTACAAAACATGATTATCACTACCATCATACGCACGTCCGAGTGATCACGGATGCCGGTTACCGGTTTTCTTAGATATTTATACCGAATCACAAAATATTTCATGTAAACTTTCAGAGAGATGTGAGATTTACTCACCATTTCAAACATATATTCGGAAGGGTACGGGATTACACACCTGATTACGGTAAGGACTAAACCTTTTTTATCGTCGGCACCTACGACACCCACTATTTCTGAAGGATTAACAAATAGAGAATATCGAGTGACTTTGTCCCTAAAAAAATAATCGATTAGTCGAAACTTCGATCCGTTTTGCAACATAGCCGAATAGAGATATAACGAAAAATTCCAAGAAGAACTCCTTACCTTAACACTTCGATTTGATTTCTAGCGAGTCACGAATACTCCGAGTTCGGCCTTCTTTATAACACGATTGCTTAAATGAAGGTTGAAAGAATAATCAACAAAACAATATAGATGAAAAGAAGATTCGACTTTGAAGGAAAATTAGAGAAAATGGTGTTAGCACCATTCGGCTAAGGAGAAAAGTAGAAGAGAGAAGATGTGCTTCGAGTTTTCAAGGATGAAAAAGAAACAAAGGGAGGGATTTGGGACAAGAGAACATTCGGCCAAAGAGTAGAGAAGAAAGAAAAGAAAAAAATGACCTTTGTGTTATGGTGATTTCGACACTAGAGAGGAAAAAGAGGAGAAAAGAAATGGCAAAAAGAAACAATTGCTTCCTTGAAGCTTATGGCACATTTGGCTAGGGAGAGGGAGAATTAGAGAGAAAAGTTTTGGTAAAAGCACCAATGACCAAATGGAAAATGTGCTCATCAAGCACCTAATCCCACCAACTAACACCAAAAACTAGTCATCCCCCCTTAGTCCCCTATGCCGTCCAAGTACTTGGCCACCAAGTCAAAGTTTGGCCACTCCAAACTTTCCAAAAAATCTTCCTTGTTTCATGCTATATGCCCCCCCACTTACATACCTTTTCCTTAATTCACTCTTAGCCATACCTTTTTCCTTAATTCACTCTTAGCCATACCTTTTTCCTTAATTCACTCTTAGCCATTATACCATAAAAATAAAAGTCTAACCTACCATAAATAATAAATACTAGCTTGACCGACACATGCTAGATGAGTGAAAAGAAAAAAAAAATTTAGTCATAAAAATGCATACCAAGGGATTCGAACCTCTTCCCTCAAGCAAACATACATGGCGTCATTTCCACCTTGCTACTAGCTCATCTTATGCTAGTTTTTGACACTTAAATTACTTTAAGCATCAGGATCACTTGATCCACTTCAATAAAATTCTCATTACTAAAATTTATTCTGGCTCCGAAAAACAAATCCCGAGCTTTCTTGAAACTATATTAAGCACACAAATTTAATCATTCACAAGCTAATCACCAAAAACATGCAACATATCGATACTCATATTTTTAGGATGTTACATTATAAAATGAAATAAAACTCAAGCATTAATAGCAGAAATATACCATGCATGCCCCTAAATAACCTAAAACTAAGTCTCGTACGACAATTTAAATAAGGCATTACAATTTTTAAATAATAGGAACTATAAATAATAACGGGTAAAAATAAAAATATTAATAAAACTTCAATTCGAGCCAAGCCTTCTGATTTTCGATTCTGTTTCCTAACTTGGTGGGTTATTTGTAAAGATGTAAAGTAAAGAGGAGTGAGCTATGAAGTTCAGTGTGTAATAACCCAAATTCCACAAGTACCAGAAAAGTGAGTTTAGGGCCTCTGTCTTAGGAAAACGAGTCCGTAAATATTTATTAAAAATATTTACGAAGTTAGTATGGGTTGAATTAGATTTTTGATAAGTGAATTTAGTTTAATTAGAAGTAATTCTTAGAAAGGACTAAATTGAATAGAGCATAAAAGTTTAATTATAGAATAGAGAAAGATTAAAGATTAAATTAGCAATTAAACCAAATTAGTGACATGTGTAAGTTAGAGAATAAATACAAGTGTAACTAAAAGATTAGTACAAATGAATATTATATATATATATATTTACTTATAAGTTAAGTAAAAGATTATTATTATTAGTATTTATTTATTATGTTTATAATATTATTTTTGTTAAATAAATATGATAGTGCCAATTGTGTGGTGATGATTTATACATGTGTATCTATATGTATTAATACACATGTAATTTATATATTGGTTATTATATAGATATTTTATATTTAATAAAAAAAGAAAGAAAAAGGAATAGAAAAGAGAGACAAACGAAAATTGGGGAAGAAAGAAAGGAAAGAAAAAAAAAGGGGGAAAACTAGGATTTTGATGCTTGGAGATTATTTGGTAAGTTTAATTAAGTCCTTTTTATGTGATTTTAATGTTTTTGAAGTCCTAGAGTAAAATACTCTTGAATTTATATGGAAATTTTGAAAAATGATAGATTTTTTAGTAGGGTTTATGTTGAACAAATAATGAAATTAGGGATTAATTTGATAGAATTTGTGATTAGAATCAATTGAAGGACTAAATTGTAAATTAGGCTATAAGTTTTGAGTTTTATGAGCTAAATTGAAAGAAACTTGAAATTATGGTTATATTGAAGTTTTGATGGAAATTGAATAAGGAAAGGATATGAATTGTAAAAAGGAAGATGATGAAAATGGTTAGGACAAATTTGGGATTTAGGTAAAAGTTGCATGGAAAGTTATCATTTTATATAAAATATGTGTGTTATTAATTAATTATAATTATGTTAATTTCGTAGCAAACAAGGAAACTGAGACGTCTAATACGAAGGGGAAGGAAAAAGTGATCGAGGAGTAGCTTGAGAAAATATCGATTTGTATTATCATAATTCAAGTTATTTATTATTATATGCTTAATTTCAATGTATGTGTATGAAAAATGAAATTTAGGTAAGTATTGATATTTGAATGGAATGTGATTTGGATTTAATTGATGAATATATACATATATATATATGTATGAAATTAAATAGTATAATTGTAGTGAATTTGAAATGAAATTGAGTAGTGAACTTGAATTGGAAGTGATTTGAATTGTGAATTTGAGATTGAGATTGAATTGATAATATGTATGAATTGAATTTGGATGATTTGTGATCAATTGGAAGAGAAAGAGAAATTGATATTTGAACTAATACCCTATTAACTAGTCGGGCTGAGTCCGATATAGTTGGCATGCCATAGGTTTGGAAGAGTACAGGGATTCTTTGACCTTGAGTCGATGAGACACTGGGTGTCATATTATTTACTTCGGATAGATTCAATAAGGTACTGGGTACCACTTTACTTCGGCTAGGCCGATGAGACACTGGGTGTCACTATATTACTTCGAACTATCCGATGAGGCACTGGGTGCCAGTATGGTGTGTTTGGTTGGATCTGTATATCCGCCAAAGTCCGAGTCATGTTAATAGGGGTAATTACGTGAAAAGAGAAAATCATCTGAATTTGATTGTTTGAATCATTGAATGAATAGTGAAAGAGATATTGTGAAATGAAATAAGGAATAAAATTATGTTATGTGATTGAAGGCATGAATCAAAGGTTCGTGAATGGTTCTTATTGAAATGTGAATTGAATATTAATATGTGATTGAGAGAGGAACCAAAGGTTCATGAACAGTTGGAATTCTATGGATGAGGTATTAATTCAAATATTGAAAATGTCACATTGGAAATATAATAACTTAGTATAAAAATTATATGTATGATGTGTTATTTATTCATCTAAGTATGTTTATGATATTTGATTGTTTCTATAAATTGAATTATGATAATACCACTGAGTAATTTCAATATTCAGTGCACGGTTTGTTTTTCGTGTACAGATTAGGTCAAGATAAGTTTGATTCAGCATCAGATTCAATCCCGGCTTCAGCTCAATTTTGGTGGTGCTTCAATTTTTTTTGGTAAATGCGGCATGTACTAGGGTTAGTGTTTGTCATTTGTAAATATTTTATATTTTGGTTGTAAATGTGGTATAAAATCTTTAAGAAGTTTTTGGGTATGATGAATGTTATATGATCAAGATTTATAAGTAAATGATTGTGTATGAACTAGGTGTATTTAGTATGTAAAAATAACCTAAAAATGGTGAAAAATGTAGTTTTCACACGGCCAAGTCACATGGGCGTGTGCCTAGGCCGTGTGGTAAAGTCAGAATCACCCACAGGCTAGTCCTAAGGCCGTGTGTAGCAAGTCAAAATTGCCCACGGGCTAGCCTCACGGCCATGTGATCCCCACGGGCAGACCACACGGGCATGTCTCAGACCACACGGGCATGTGCCCCTATTTTCAAGAAAAAGTTTCCAAAGTTCCTGGTTTTGTTCGAAATCACTTTTTAATCATATTTTGGGTCTTGTAGGTCCATATTAGGGACTTAAAGATGAAATTTGAAAAGTTTTAAATTGTGCTACGGAATTATGTCTCAATTTTCTCGTTTATTAGTGTTTAACTCCGGTAATACCTCGTAACCCTATTTCAGCGACGGTTTAGGGCTAATGGGTGTTACATTTTAGTGGTATCAGAGCTATCAGGTTTAGCCGATTCTCGAACTAAATTGAGCTCGAAAGTAAGTCTAGAAGTACGTGCCATATGTCAAGTTAAAAACTGAGTCGGGATTTTGGATGCTGATCTATTTAATTGTTTTTGTTTTATAGATTTGAGATGTCTGATGAACACCTTGATGATATAAATGAAGAAGTGTTCACTGGGCATGAAGAATCATATGATTTAGATGAAACTGAGTCAGCTACACCTAGTGTAAATCTGATTAGAAATCAGCCTCCCAATGTAGAAAGAGAGAATATTAGGGAGAGAGATGAAAAAGGCAAAAATGATTATGATGTAATAAGGGTTTTAACTGATGTTCTCCAGCGAATAGTGGAGTCTGTACCTGCTGCCACGTCTGTACCTGTTCCTAGACGGGTTCCTATTAAGGAACTAAGAAAATACGGTGCCACAGAATTTTCGGGTTTGAAAGGAGTTGATCCGTCCATAGCTGAAAACTGGATGGAGGCAACAAAAAGAATTTTATAGTAGTTAGAATATATGTCACGAGAAAGTCTGTTATGTGCAGTATCTTTATTACAAGGTGAGGCATATCTATGGTGGGAATCCTTAATCCGACATTTACCGACTGATCAGGTAACATGGGATCTATTTCAAAAGGAATTTCAAAAGAAGTATATTGGGGATATGTATATAGAAGACAAGAAACAAGAATTTTTGACGCTAAAACAAGGTGAAATGATCGTAGTGGACTATGAATGGGAGTTCTCAAGACTTGGTAGATTTGCATCAGAGTTCGTACCAACTGAAGCCGATAGCTGTAAAAGATTCTTACGGGGATTAAGAGATGAAATAAAACTACAATTAGTGTCCCAGCGAATCACTGAATTTGTTGATTTGATCGAGCGGGCCAAGATGGTAGAGCAAGTCTTGGGACTGGACAAAAAGTCTGAAACTTTTAAATCAGTTGGGAAACGTATGGAAACTATGAGTTCGAATCCTCCATCTAAAAGATCTCGAGATTCTAGAGGTGGATGGAGATCTAGTTTTCGAACAGATAGAGGAGACAAAAATCGGGAAAAACAAACTACAGTGTCCACCGGTAGTGTAAGAGGTCCATCTCAGGAAATATAAATTCCAGATTGTCAACACTGTGGGAAGAAACATAGAGGGGAATGTTGGAAATTAGCTAGAGGTTGTTTTCGATGTGGTTCTAAAGACCATTTCATTAGAGACTGTCCGAAGACTAATAGTGCTACACCTGTGATATCACAGAGATCGGTATCTACAGCTAGAGGCAGGGGAACGACCAGAGGTGGACCAGTATTTAGAGGAAGAGGTACGAGAAGAGTGAGTGACATATTGACCCAGCAGTCTGAAGCTAGAGTGCCGGCCAGAGCTTATGTAGTCAGAACGCGGGAAGATGGCGATGCACATGATGTTGTAACAGGTATATTTTTATTATATTCTGAGCTTGTTTATGCTTTGATTGACCCTGGATCTTCACATTCATATATAAATTTGAAGTTGGTTGAATTGGGAAAATTTGAATCTGAAATGTCTAGTGTAACAATAGAAGTGTCAAGTCCGTTAGGGCAAACAGTAATAGTAAATCAAGTATGTTCGAGATGTCCGTTGAAAATTCAGAATGAAACTTTTCTAGTTGATTTGTTGGTTATGCCATTTGGAGATTTTGATATAATATTGGGTATGGATTGGTTGTCTGAACATGGTGTGATTTTAGACTGCTATAAGAAGAAGTTCAGTATTCAGACTAATGATGGTAACAATATTGGGATAAAGAGGATTTGGAACAGTGGGCCAACACGTGTTATTTCAGCAATAAAGGTTAATAAGTTATTACAGCAGGGTTGTACAGCATAGTTATCTTATGTTATTAATTCAAATTCAGTTAGTAGCCAATGCAGTAAAATTAGAACAGTTTGCGAGTTTCCAGACGTATTTCCTGAAGAGTTACCAGGCCTGCCGCCAGACAGAGAAGTTGAATTCGCTATTGAAGTGTATCCAGGTACGAGTCCAATTTCTATGCCTCCATACCGTATGTCGCCCATTGAACTGAAAGAATTAAAGATACAGTTACAAGATTTGTTAGACCGTGGATTTATTAGATCGAGTATTTCACCGTGGGGAGCTCCAGCGCTATTTGTTAAAAAGAAAGATGGCTCGATGCGACTCTATATTGATTATAGACAGTTAAATAAGGTGAAAATCAAGAATAAGTATCCACTTCCCCGCATTGATGATTTATTTGATCAATTGAGAGGAGCTTCTGTGTTTTCGAAAATTGACTTATGGTTAGGTTACTATCAGTTGAAAGTAAAAGAATGTGATGTACCAAAAATAGCTTTCCGTACGAGGTATGGTCACTATGATTTTTTAGTAATGCCATTCGGGTTGACTAACGCCTCAGCTACTTTCATAGATTTGATGAACCGTATTTTTCAGCCATATTTAGATCAGTTTGTGGTAGTTTTCATTGATGATATACTGGTCTATTCTAAATCAGAGTCAGAACATGATCAACATCTCAAAATTGTACTATAAATAGTACGGGAGAAGCAATTGTACGGAAAGCTTAGTAAATGTGAGTTCTGGTTACCAGAGGTTGTATTTTTGGGACAGTATGGTATCAGCAGATGGAATTAGAGTTGATCCGAAAAAAATTGAAGCAATTGTTCAATGGAAAGCACCAAAAAATGTATCTAAGGTACACAGTTTTCTTGGTTTAGCCGGGTATTACAGAAGATTTGTGAATGGATTTCCGATGATAGCTTTGTTGATGACTAAGTTACTACAGAAGAATGTTCCTTTTATTTGGGATGATCAGTGTCAAAAGAGCTTTGACACGTTCAAGCAAATGTTAACCGAGGCACCAGTTCTGACATTACCAGAATCGGGTAAGGATTTTGTATTATACAGTGATGCTTCTTTGAATGGTTTGGGTTGTGTTTTGATGCAAGATGGGAAGGTAATAGCCTATGCATCTCGACAATTGAAACCACATGAGTGTAATTATCCGACTCATGACTTGGAGTTAGCCGCTATAATTTTTGCATTAAAAATTTAGATGCATTATCTTTTTGGTGAAAAATGTTATATATATACCGATCATAAAAGTCTCAAATACCTTCTGTCACAAAAGGAGTTGAATTTGAGACAGAGACGGTGGATCGATCTTCTGAAAGATTATGATTATGTCATAGATTATCATCCGGGAAAGGCAAATGTAGTAGCTGATGCACTAAGTAGAAAAGCTGCAATAGAAGCTCAGTATCAGTGATGATGGGAGTCTTTTGGCTGAGTTGAGATTTAAACCGGTAATGTTTGATTAGATAAAATTAGCGCAGTTGAAAGATGATAGGTTCTTGATAAAGAGAGAGATGGTATTGAGTGGCCCAGTAGAAAATTTTAGTATTGATGATCAAGGTTGTTTGAGATTCCGTAATCGAATTTATATTCCAGTTACTTCGAAACTTAAAGAGTTGATTCTTCGAGAAGCTCATGATAGTCCATTTGCTTTGCACCCCAAAGGTACGAAGATGTATCGAGATTTACGAGAACTATACTGGTGGCTTGGAATGAAAAGAGATATAGTTGAGTATGTTGGTAAATGTTTGACATGTTAGCGGGTAAAAGCAGAACATTAGGTACCAACAGGTTTACTTCAGCCTATTAATATTCCAGAATGGAAATGGGATCGAATCACAATGGATTTTGTTACGGGATTACTGTTATCAGCAAGCAAAAAGAATGCCATTTGGGTGATAGTTGATCGACTTACTAAGTCTGCTCACTTTATAGCAGTCAGAACCGATTGGTCTTTACAGAAGCTGGCTGAGATCTATATTCGGGAAATAGTGAAACTGCATGGTATTCCTGTATCTATTATTTTAGACCGAGATCCGCGGTTTACATCGAGATTTTGGAGGCAATTACATGGTTCTCTAGGTACCAGACTCAATTTCAACACTGCATTTCATCGCAAACTGACGGACAGTCTGAACGAGTAATTCAAATATTAGAAGATATGTTTCAGGCTTGTATTATTGATTTTGAATCAGGTTGGGAACGTTATCTACCCTTAGCTGAATTTGTGTATAATAATAGTTTTCAATCAAGTATTTAGATGGCTCCGTATGAAGCATTGTATAGGAGGAGATGTAGATCACCTGTGTGTTGGACATAATTAAATGAAAGAAAAATAATCGGGCCTGAGTTGATCCAAGAAATAGAAGAAATAGTCAAAAAGATACAAGAGAAATTAAAAGTAGCCTTTGATAGATAGAAGTCTTATGCTGATTTGAAACGACGAGATATTAAATATTTAGTTGGTGACGAAGTATTTCTTAAGGTCTCTCCTTGGAAGAAAGTATTGAGATTTGGCCGGAAAGGAAAGTTAAATCCTCGTTATATCGGGCCATATGAAATAGTAGAGCGAATTGGACCAGTAGCTTATCGTTTGGCTTTACCTCTAGAATTCATGATGTTTTTCATGTTTCGATGCTTCAAAGATATAGATCAGATCCTTCTCATGTTATCTCTACTGAAAATATTGAGATTCGACCGGATTTGTCTTATGAAGAAGAACCAGTTGAGATTCTAGCACGAGGAATAAAAGAATTAAGAAATAAGAAGGTTCCTATAGTAAAAGTGTTATGGAGAAGTCATAGTGTGGAAGAAGCAACATGGGAACCCGAAGAAACTATGAGAGCACAGTACCCCCATCTATTCTCAGGTAAATTTCGAGGATGAAATTTATTAAGGGGGGAGAAATGTAATAACCCAAATTCCACGGACATCGGAAAAGTGAGTTTAGGGCCTCCGTCTTAGGAAAACGAGTCCGTAAATATTTATTAAAAATATTTATGAAGTTAGTATGGGTTGAATTAGATTTTTGATAAGTGAATTTAGTTTAATTAGAAGTAATTATTGGAAAGGACTAAATTGAATAGAGCATAAAAGTTTAATTATAGAATAGAGAAAGATTAAAAGAGTAAATTAGTAATTAAACCAAATTAGTGACATGTGTAAGTTAGAGAATAAATACAAGTGTAACTAAAATATTAGTACAAATGAATATTATATATATATATATTTACTTATAAGTTAAGTAAAAGATTATTATTAGTATTTATTTATTATGTTTATTATATTATTTTTGTTAAATAAATATGATAGTGCCAAATGTGTGGTGATGATTTATACATGTGTATCTATATGTATTAATACACATGTAATTTATATATTGGTTATTATATAGATATTTTATATTTAATAAAAAAAAAGAAAGAAAAATGAATAGAAAAGAGAGACAAACGAAAATTTGGGAAGAAAGAAAGGAAAGAAAAGAAAAAGGGGAAAAACTAGGATTTTGATGCTTGGAGATTATTTGGTAAGTTTAATTAAGTCCTTTTCATGTGATTTTAATGTTTTTGAAGTCCTAGAGTAAAATACTCTTGAATTTATATGGAAATTTTGAAAAATGATAGATTTTTTAGTAGGGTTTATGTTGAACAAATAATGAAATTAGGGATTATTTTGATAGAATTTGTGATTAGAATCGATTGAAGGACTAAATTGTAAATTAGGCTATAAGTTTTGAGTTTTATGAGCTAAATCGAAAGAAACTTGAAATTATGGTTATATTGAAGTTTTGATGGAAATTGAATAAGGAAAGGATATGAAATGTAAAAAGGAAGATGATGAAAATGGTTATGACAAATTTGAGATTTAGGTAAAAGTTGCATGGAAAGTTATCATTTTATATAAAAATGTGTGTTATTAATTAATTATAATTATGTTAATTTCGTAGCAAACAAGGAAACTGAGACATCTAATACGAAGGGGGAGGAAAAAGTGATCGAGGAGTAGCTCGAGAAAATATCGGCTTGTATTATCATAATTCAAGTTATTTATTATTATATGTTTAATTTCAATGTATGTGTATGAAAAATGAAATTTAGGTAAGTCTTGATATTTGAATGGAATTTGATTTGGATTTAATTGATGAATATATACATATATATACATATATATATGTATGAAATTAAATAGTATAATTGTAGTGAATTTGAAATGAAATTGAGTAGTGAACTTGAATTGGAAGTGATTTGAATTGTGAATTTGAGATTGAGATTGAATTGAAAATATGTATGAATTGAATTTGGATGATTTGTGATCAATTGGAAGAGAAAGAGAAATTGATATTTGAACTAATACCCTATTAACTAGTCGGGCTGAGTCGAATATAGTTGGCATGCCATAGGTTTGGAAAAGTACAGGGATTCTTTGACCTTGAGTCGATGAGACACTGGGTGTCATATTATTTACTTCAGATAGATTCAATAAGGTACTGGTACCACTTTACTTTGGCTAGGCCGATGAGACACTGGGTGTCACTATATTACTTCGAACTATCCGATGAGGCACTGGGTGCCAGTATGGTGTGTTTGGTTGGATCCGTGTATCTGCCAAAGTCCGAGTCATGTTAATAGGGGTAATTACGTGAAATGAGAAAATCATCTGAATTTGATTATTTGAATCATTGAATGAATAGTGAAAGAGATATTGTGAAATGAAATAACGAATAAAATTATGTTATGTGATTGAAGGCATGAATCAAAGGTTCATGAATGGTTCCTATTGAAATGTGAATTGAATATTAATATGTGATTGAGAGAGGAACCAAAGGTTCATGAACAGTTGGAATTCTATGGATGAGATATTAATTCAAATATTGAAAATGTCACATTGGAAATATAATAACTTAGTATAAAAATTATATGTATGATGTGTTATTTATTCATCTAAGTATGTTTATGATATTTGATTGTTGCTATAAATTGAATTATGATAATATCACTGAGTTATTTCAAAACTCAGCGTACGGTTTGTTTTCCGTGCGCAGATTAGGTCAAGATAAGTTTGATTCAGCATCAGATTCAATCCCGGCTTCAGCTCAATTTTGGTGATGCTTCAATTTTTTTTTGTAAATGTGGCATGTACTAGGGTTAGTGTTTGTCATTTGTAAATATTTTATATTTTGGTTGTAAATGTGGTATAAAAGCTTTAAGAAGTTTTTGGGTATGATGAATGTTATATGATCAAGATTTATAAGTAAATGATTATGTATGAACTAGCTGTATTTAGTATGTAAAAATAACCTAAAAATGGTGAAAAATACAGTTTTCACATGGCCAAGTCACATGGGCGTGTGCCCAGGCCGTGTGGCAAAGTCAGAATCGCCCACAGGCTAGTCCCACGGCCTTGTGTAGCAAGTCAGAATTGCCCACGGGCTGGCCCCACGGCCATGTGGTCCCCACAGGCAGACCACACGGGCATGTGCCCCTATTTTCAAGAAAAAGTTTCCAAAGTTCCTAGTTTTGTCCCAAATCACTTTTTAATCATATTTTGGGTGTTTCAGGTCCATATTAAGGACTTAAAGATGAAATTTGAAAAGTTTTAAATTGTACCACGGAATTATGTCTCAATTTACTCGTTTATTAGTGTTTAACTCCGATAATACCTCGTAACCCTGTTCCGGTGGCAGTTTAGGGTTAAGGGGTGTTAGTGTAAGTTCATTCACAAGAAAACGAAAACAAAACTGTTGGCAAAGCACGTGGGTTAGCAATTCTAATAATAATCACAATCATAAAGAACTTTAGATTAACGTTTTATTATATCATCACTTCATTACACTATTTTAGAAAACACATTTTCAAATGCACATGCTAATATATATATATATATATATATGGTAATGCAAGTTCAATTAATTAGAAAGGTCCTACCCAACTTTGCTACACATTTCCCTTATGAGTTCCCCAGAACTCATCTACCATATCACTCTAGGTTGTGGATGAACCACCACTGATTTGCAGATAACTGCCACTTATTATAGATACACAATATAATTGCAGATAATAGCTACCACTGGGTTTGTAAAAATTGTGGGTAAACCACTAGTATTTTTAGATAAAAACAGTTACAACTAAGTTGCCACTTGGTTTGAGATCGAATCACAATTTGTAGTTATTGCCACTTGTTGTAAGTGCACAACATACTTGCAAATTAAATAGTCTCTAGGTTTGGGGACAAGCCACCACTTGTTTGCAAATTAAACTGTCACTCTTCCTCCATACAAATCATTCCGCCCCATTCAATGCAATATGGAATACCTTATGACATAATAATGCAAAAATCCGTAGGCATAACACTGATTCCGTTCAATACTAGAAATAGACATGTTCATCATGTATTCAGTGGGGCAATAATAGTGTTAACACTCACAATTTATCAAAAACATTTAGGAGTAGGCATGATTAATATCACATATTTATTCATAGCACCGTAGCGATTCAGTTAATCAATACCAATAAACACATTATAATAGTAGCAATTTAGGCATATACATCGTGGATTCCTGTATAAACACTAATGAAAAGATCAATTACTTGCAATAAAACTTCTAAGAACAATTCAGGGATCAAACAAGGATTAAAGTGAACATAACATAAATTTCTAGGCAAAACTGTAAAATAGGGGGCACATGGCCGTGTGGGGTGCTATAGGTAGTTTGGAATGGTTACACAGCCGTGTGGCTGGGCCGTGTAATAGGCTGCGATCGTATGGTAAATGCAAAATTAACCTACAAGAGGGACACGACTGTGTGGCAAGTTGTGTGAAAGGGTCTTGGTCGTGTGGTTCAAGAACTAGCCTAGGGTTTTCAGGGCACATTGTTGTGTCGGGGTCGTGTTGTCACACGCTCGTGTGGGAGATCGTGTGGCCCTATTCCGAGGCACAATTTTCCTCAATTTATTTGTCAAAGAGCACATACCTGTCATCGAGATCTCGAACGATGTTCCTCGTGCTTAAATCTGGTTCAATGCACCTAAAACGGGTCCTTCAAACGACAATTTCGTATGGGTTAAGTTTGATTTCCAAGATTTATCAATATTTGTTGATTTTAATGAGAGATTTGTTAAGAAACATGAAACATTGTCTAATTAATTTGAAAGATTAATATCAGATAGAAATTTTACAAAATTTGGGTCTAGATTTTAGAATGAGATGTACTTACTGAACTTGATAGAATTACGAAAAGACTATCAATGATGAATTCAATAATCAGTAGAGAATCGATTTATTAGGAATTGATTTGATATTTGATAAGTGCTAAAAGTAACATGCTTTAATCTCATTCTTAATGCACTTTTGGGTGATTATTCGATGTTCATGATGAACTTTATGCTCATAATCCTTTGAAATCATGTTTTTATAATTAAGAGAGCATTTGGGAGCAAAAAGAGCGAAAACTGAAAAATCAAAGCAAGTTACAGCAGCCACACAGGCTAACCTCTTCCACCTTGTCGTGTGAGCCACATGGGTTGCCACATGGCCATGTGGTAGACCGTGTCGATTTCGCGAATTGGCACTTTGAATTGTGGGAAAACATGATTTTTAAGTTTTTCGGGAATTCTAAGACGGATATATGACAAAAATAAGAATATAGGAGTAAATCGTCATAGAATATTCAAGAAAACAACTCGAAAAACTCCTTTGGAACTGATTTTAAAGTAGATTTCCGTCAAGATTGAAGACTTCCAGTTGATTTCTTAGGAGGTTATCATGAGTTTCTTTATTTTTTTCGGTTATACTGTCTCTGGGATGTTTTTATTTGCAAGCATGAACTAATTTTCTAAATACTTAGGGAGATGAACCCTATGATAAATTCTTTCATTTGATCTTTATCTTACGCAATAAATACTTAGATCTTGTTCTCAATTATGTGTGCTTAATTCTTGGTTTGATATTTCTAGATTATTGGTCCATGTTTGATGTGTTTAAATCAGAGGAGGAATAAACCATGTTTAAGAGTAAATCTAGCATAATTGAGTGGAGTTGCATGCAATTCTAGAAATAGGACGACATAAATCTATAGAATTGAGTCAAATCTAATAAAGGAATCTATAGCACAAGTTAATGAGATAACAAGAGTTTTAATTAGAAAAAAATTTCAATTAATCAACCAAGTGTCAGTTGCTCCTACTCTCGAAAGAGATATTAGCATTATTTAGGGATTTCTACAGATCAAGATACTAAGTAAAGAAATTGCGTAATTTAGATTGATAGTGACAGATGAAGTTTAGGTGAATTCTTTCCTGGGTATTGTTTTGCTTCTTGGTTGTTAATCGTTTATTTTCTTGCTTTGTTCTTTGTCATGTTCAATAGTAGTTAATTTTAGTTTTTAATCAATCTCTCGAATTTATCAGTTAAATAATAGAAAGACAGTAATTTCTAGTACTTTTAGTCCTCGTGGGAACAATATCTTTGCTCACCGTAACTATATTATTAATTGATAGGTGCACTTGCCTTAGTCGAATTATTAGTTGGTTTACATAGACATCAATATTGAAAGCAAAAATAATTTCAACAATGAAGAGAAATTTTGATTCAAAGAAGAGGGTGGAAAAGAAATATGATGAGAAATAGGGAGACAAAAGAGAAATTCTAATTGGAATGGAAAAAAGTGTAATTAGGGAAAAATGGACTAAATAGCTGAGTTTTTCAAACTTTGAGGGGCTATTTGATAATTTACCCTAGTAGTCGAATAAAAGGAAATGGGATTTGGGTAAGGGGTGGCTCAAACGTGGTCTATAAGAGGGTGGAGAGTGGCATGTTAACCATTTAGGTTGTTGCTCAATCTTGTCAAGTTTTCACTCCAATTAATATTTATTTTAGCTTGGTTTTCACCCTAGTTTGCTGAAAAAAAAAAAAAAGAAATTGGAGAGGAGTGGATAGAAATTAAGACCTCTAGGATGTTCATTATCTACTTAACCATCAATCCTAGATTATTATTTAGTTAATTATTTCAATTAACCCTTTATATTATGAGAAGTGACAAAAATATGATGGACATTAACTAACTCGAAAACTAATATCGTTGTTAGATAAAACAAAAAAAGAAATATATGAGTTAAAGAAAAAAGAGAAAAGGTTTTAGTGCAAACAACTTATTGTTGAAGTTGTATTGAAGGGCCACTAATTCAAAGTGAAAGAAATATGGTAGAAAATAAGAGGGTTATAATTAGACCTGTCTATAGGTCGGGTCACCTGGCTCGCCCAAAAAGTGGGAGAATTTTGATAAAAATATATGCTTAAAAAAAGGGTTTGGATAAAAAAAATTAAGGTCCGTTTAGAAAATGGGTCGGGCCTCGGGTAAGGCTTTTTTGGCCCGAACTCGACCTAGCCCAAATATGCAAAAAGAACTTTTATTTTTTTCACTATTTTGCTACCATTTCACTATTATATTGTTACTATTTTGTTGTTATTGTTTGGATATTATATAACTCTTGTTTTATTATTTATTTTGTTACTATTTTAGAGGCATTTGTTTATTAAGTTGCACCTATCTTAGTGTTATTTAAGTATACATATTATTTTTTAATTTATTTTTAATTTGTTGGGAAACATTTATTTTAATGTTTTTAGTATTTTTGATGTATTATATATTTTTTAAAAAATTAACACGAGCGAGCCGAACCGGACTCGAGTTTTAGCATTTTTATTTGGGTCGAATTTGGACAAAATTTTAAGCCCATTTTTCGGGCCGGGCTGGACTTGGGCCTAACAAATGGACTTAAATTTTGATTAGACCCGACCCAGCTCGAGCCATGAACACCTCTAATCTTAATCAATGCAATATCTATCACAATCAACATTATTATACTCCTTTATATATATATATATATATATTCTCCCAACATTATGAAAAATTGATTGTGTAATAGGCTAATTTAGCCCGGGCTCATACAAAAATAATAAACCCAAAATAATAAAATAAAGTCCAAGTCCAGCCCAAAATATATCTTTTGGCCCGACCGAAATGGCCCATTACTTGAAAAGATTGAAGGTCCATCTACAAGCTTGACATATATGGAAACATAATCTTCAAGGATATGCAATCTTAAATATGATATGCAATCCTAGAAGATATGGTATGCAATCTTAGAAGATATGATTTTGTAATCTTAAAGATTTAATTTGTAGATACCTTTTAATCTTAGCTGTTGATGTAATTGATCTGTACCGTTGGATTTGGGGAGGCTCAACTATAAATAGAGGTCTCTCCCTTCATTGTAAAGGACTTGAGTTTTGAGCAATAAAAATTCTTGAGAGCATTCACACAAGTCTCTCTCTCTCTCTTGCGTTCTTATTTTTTGGGGCTTATTTTTATTTTGTTATTCGTTCATCTTCGTTTCTTTTTGAGTTGCTCTCGTTTGAGTAGGATTTAGGTGGTGGAATTTCGTTGAATCCTCATATTGTGAGAATTAGGTTGAGTTAGGCATTTTTTTTTAAACTTTTTTTATTTATCCATTTAATTGCTTAATCATTAATTATTCTTTTTATTTTTATTCATTTATTTATTCGTCAACTTTCTTATTTACATATTGTTCATTCATTTAACCATTCTTATCATTCTTTTATTTTCCTCCATTAATTATATACTTTATTTGTTTTTAATATCACACATATTGTTTATTTAAAAAAAAAATCATTTTATGTAACATCCTGAAATTGTTGGGCTATGCATTTAATGTGTGGTTATGTTTAATGTGAGTGTTAGGGGTCCAGAATGGGCTCAGGGTTGGGCAGAGGCCTTAATCGAATTTTCTGTTTGGACACTCTAGTGGAAAGCCTGCTAAGATAGGGCTTAATAGATGTTATATGTGTCTTAAAATACAAATGAGCTTGTGGCCCAGTAGTAAAGTGGCGCCACTTAAAAGCATGGAAGTGGCGTCAACTGAGGAGGCCCAAATTCAAGTTGCATGAAGCCCAACTCTTTTAATTAAAATTGGCATTAGGGTTTTATTCTCCCATTCTCTTCTTTATTTTCGGTATTTAGGGTTTTCATCTTCTCTCTTTTCCTCCTTTTCTGAATAAGAGCCGAAAACTCCCTTAAGCATTCTTTCTTTTCACATTTGTCTGCCATAGCCGAATCTGCCCTAGCCTTACCGAAATTCTTCTTTTTCCCATACCGTTCCTATCACTTCTTTACATTTGATATTACTCTTTTCTCTTAATCATCTCCTTCTCAAAAGTCGAAACTTTATAGATCTCTTGAGATCATCTTTTCTTTTTGACCTTCTCAAAAGCTGAAACTTCATAGATCTCTTGAGATCATCTTTTCTTTTTGACCTTCTCAAAAGCTGAAACTTTATAGATCTCTTGAGATCATCTTTTCTTTTTGATCTTCTCAAAAGCCGAAATCTTCTAGGAGTTTCCAAATTCTCTGCAAAGGTAGGTGCCGATTTCTTCTGATCTATTCTTTTTCTCTTTCGGTTTTTACAAAATAAAGCCGAAAGGCTAATGGATTGTTGGTTTCTTGTGTTTACGTGTTGGGCGACATTCGGGAATTGAAGTAGATCGCTTAGATCTAAAAGCCAGAACCGCTAGTCTCTAAACCTCATATCTCTCTTTTCGGGATTTCAAGGTAAGGGGTTCTCTTTAGATTCTCGTTAGATTCGCTATCGTAATTGTGATCTTAACCATATGATATGATGGTAGCAACTGATAAGGTCTTTTAATGGAATCAAATGTCGATCAGGCGAATGAGGGGATTGGATCTGTAAACCCAATCCCTAAGTTTAAGAAACGAGCAGTATCAGCAGTTCGGGCTTGGCCATCGGGTTGTGGACCGGCTTCAAAACAAAACCTTAGACAGTTAGCAGTCGTATCGGCTTCTGATAGTGTCGACATAGAAAGTCTCGTCTTGTTTGTAATCAGGTGTGTAGATCTCTAACACACTAATTAATCTGTACTAAATATATGTTATGGGCTAAAAACCGGAAAAAGGCTTTATAGTAATCTGTACTAAATATATGTTATGGGCTAAAAGCCGAAAAAAGGCTGTATAGACAGTCGGATTACCCAAAAAGGGTAGGCAAGGGATGCCAGGTACGTAATCATAGAAACATCTCTATGTGTATCGATGTATGTGATAGTCTGTGATCTTTTAGGCAGTACATTGTCTGTTTCTGCATGAATGTATGCATGGTATGGGGTTAATATGATGAAGGGGAAGAGCATGTTAATAGGTCACTTGGTGATCGGTGGTTAAACCACGATTTATAAAATTAGGTCGCAAAAGTGATCGGTGGCTAAGCCACGTTAAATTTATTCCTGACTGTTAGGAATAGGCAGCATGGCTGTCGATATGGTGTGTAGCGGTTGGTGGGTTGATTGTAGAAATCCCCGAGGTGTGTTGGTTGGTACGGGCTGGTGTGTAGAGGATGGATTTTTAGGTTGGGTTGGGCCATGTTGCATGTAAATATTTTGTTGTCATTGTGTATGGGCTAAGGCCCATAATGTGTTTGTGGGCCCAAGCCTTTTATGTGTTTTCGGGATTTGCACACTGAGTCTTGGTGACTCACCCCTTTTATTTTCCTGACTTTTCAGATGAGCAGTAGATCGTGGGCATGGGAGCCGAGGCGGACTCGAGGGGCCATCAAGTTTCTATTTCCATAAAGTATTTTTTTCGGTTTTTCTTTAAGTTTTAATTTTGGGAATGTTTATGTAATAAGGCCCCATAGCTTAGGTTATCATTCTATAATGGTTATTGTTTTCATTTCATTTTTTTAAAAAAAATTATGTTCAAAGACTTATCTACAAGAAGTAATAAAATGGGATTTCCAAACACGTTCAAAGGAAGAGCAAAGGTTTTCTTCCAATATCACTTATTTAACGAACACCTAAATAAAGAAACTGAATTTCCAAAAATCATCCAAGTGAAGTTTTTAATGTAAACCCCGTAGCATACCAGATCTGGTCGTAGCGTTTGGGCCGGGTTTGGGGTGTTATATTTTGGTATCAGAGCCGAGTTGCAAAACTCAGGCTGTGAAATGGGTCCAATAGTGTTTTGAAAATTGATGTGAATTTGAGAAAAATGCTTTGGGTTGAGATATGGCCTTCGAGTCTACTGGCACCCGATCCACGCAGGTAAGTATTCTAACTCTTGATGTGATATACATGTTGGGTTTGATAGGCTTGATGGACGTAGACTAGTATGTTAGGGTTAATGGACCTTAGGCCTAGTTTAAAAAACTCTTCAATTTCATAAGACTTACTCTAATTAAACATGTCCATAAACAAGTCGCTAGGTTAGGGTGTGGCAACAGGCATACGCATGTCTAGGATTGGATTTAGGGAGAGCCTAGTACTTAAGCGGTCCTAGTGACCCACCTCCTCTTCGCTGGAATCCTACCTGGTGCGTAGTGACTGTTCACCTTAGCCGTGAGGACTTGTTGACGGGCCAAAATTCGTAATTAAAACCCGAAAGGGACCAGCCACCCTATTTTGCAAAAATTACCAAAATACCCCCAAGTTTTGTAAAATTTCTGAAATACCCTTGATTAGTGAAATGTCCCAGAATACCCTGGATTTGTAAAACTACCAAAAATTTGTGAAATTACCGAAAGTACCAAAATACCCACGATTTGGAAATTTACCTGAAAACCCCTAGATTTACAAAAGTACCCGATTTATGAAATTATCAAAATTTGTGAAACTACCAAAATACCCTCGATTTGAAAAAAAAATCTTTTCAAAATACCCCCTGCGTTGCGAAAATACCAAATTACCCTTATTTCGGAAAAAAATCACCAAGACCTATTTTTGTGAAATTACAAAAATGCCCTGTAGGGAAGAAATACGAAAATACCCCTGGGTAGTGAAACAACGAGGATACCATTGTGTGACGAATGTGAGTTTATGGATGTCACCCGTATGTTTGATGCTTTTATGTGATGTTCTGTTGGAATGCATGTGGATGTTGAATGTATGTGGTTCCTAGAACTAGGAGATACAAACTTGAGACTGAAACCTGTAGATAAAATCTCGAATTCGAAAGAACTACTTTTGAAACTACTGTCCATAAGATTGTTTGTGGTTAACCAGTGAAAGAAATTAATAATTCATAAAATTTCTAATCAGATAAACGCGAATCGGTAGAATGAGTACAAGGGGTCGTGGACGTCCGCCGCGTGGCCGTGGTAGGGGTAGGATGGCCGTGTCAGAACCAGTAGGATCTGGCCATGGGTCTGGAAACGAGATGCCAGAACCACCAGCTGCGGAGGTAGAATTTCAGGATCAGACGACCGGAGATGATGCAGTATCTCAGGCGATGTTGCGGGTTTTAGAGAGGGTTGTTGGGGCAGGCATGGACACAGGAGCCCGGAAATCTGTGTCGGAGTGACTTAGAGCTAATGAGGCAAAAGTGTTTAGGGGAATTTCTGGTATAGCCCCGAGTACAGCTGAGTATTGGTTGGAAGCGGTTGAGCATATAATGGATGATCTGGATTTCACGGAAGAGGAAAAACTGAAAGGGGTTGTATCTCTCCTGCGAGACGAAGCTTACCAATGGTGGCTTACGGTGCGGTGGCTGACCGTATCACCTGGGATTTCTTCAAAACGGCGTTTCAAAGAAAGTACATCGGGACGAGTTATGTGGATGCGCAGCGCAGAACATTTTTGAATCTGGTTTAAGGAAGTAGGTCGGTAGCTGCGTATGAGGCGGAATTCTTACGCCTTAGCCGTTATGCTCGAGGGATGGTGGCTACAGACCATGAACGTTGTGTTCGATTTGAAGATGGTCTGAGGGACGATCTGCGTGTACTGATAGCACCACAGCGGGAAAGGGAATTTGCTGTGATTGTGGAAAAAGCTAAGATAGCTGAGGAGGTTAAGGGGACAGAAAAACTGAATCGGGATAGAGATAGGGGTGGAGGTAAAAGGAATTTTGGGTCGTCAGGGGCAACTGGGCGTACTCAGAAAAGGCCTAGGTCAGATTGACCTAGTCGGAATGAGAGACCTGCTGCTATTCAGACACAGAAGTGTGGCCGATGTGGTAAATTCCATGTAGGTGACTGTTGGGCGGGCAGTGGGAAGTGCTTTAGGTGTGGATCTACGGACCACCAAGTTAGAAACTGTCCGCAGCAACAGGACAGTGAAGGGCCCACAGGTCAAGAGAATACACCGCCGGGAAGAGGAGGTCAACAACCACCAAGGGGCCGTGGTCAAGTCAATGGTGGCAATGGCACAGGACATGGTCGTAGAGGTGCAGGTTATGCTGAGGCGAGGCAGCCAACTTTGGTCTATGCAGCACGTCGCCAAGGGGACGAGGACGCTTTAGATGCGAATACCTGTGCGTACTCCACCATAGTATACTAAGTGTTTCTTTCGGCTTTAGAATTAGAGTGCACAGCGAAAGCATAGTGGTGAGACTGGGGTAGTACGACTAATAGTTAGTTGGAAATTTCGAGGACGAAATTTCTTTAAGCGGGGTAGAACTGTAGCATCCTGAAATTGTAGGGCTATGCATTTAATGTGTGGTTATGTTTAATGTGAGTGTTAGGGGTCCAGAATGGGCTCAGGGTTGGGCAGAGGCCTTAATCGAATTTTCTGTTTGGACACTCTAGTGGAAAGCCTGGTAAGATAGGGCTTAAAAGATGTTATCTGTGTTTTAAAATACAAATGGGCTTGTGGCCCAGTGGCAAAGTGGCGCCACTTAAAAGCAGAGAAGTGGCGTCAACTGAGGAGGCCCAAATTCAAGTTGCATGAAGCCCAACTATTTTAATTAAAATTGGCATTAGGGTTTTATTCTCCCATTCTCTTCTTTATTTTTAACATTTAGGGTTTTCATCTTCTCTTTTTTCCTCCTTTTCTGAATAAGAGCCGAAAACTCCCTTAAGCATTCTTTCTTTTCACATTTGTCTGCCATAGCCGAATCTGCCCTAGCCTTGCCGAAATTCTTCTTTTTCTTATACCGTTCCTATCACTTCTTTACATTTGATATTACTCTTTTCTCTCAATCATCTCCTTCTCAAAAGCCGAAACTTTATAGATCTCTTGAGATCATCTTTTCTTTTTGACCTTCTCAAAAGCCGAAACTTTATAGATCTCTTGAGATCATCTTTTCTTTTTGATCTTCTCAAAAGCCAAAATCTTCTAGGAGTTGTCGAATTCTCTGTAAAGGTAGGTGTCGATTTCTTCTGATCTATTCTTTTTCTCTTTCAGTTTTTACAAGACAAAGCCGAAAGGCTAATAGATTGTTGGTTTCTTGTGTTTACGTGTTGGGCGACATTCGGGAATTGAAGTAGATCGCTTAGATCTAAAAGCCAGAACCGCTAGTCTCTAAACCTCATATCTCTCTTTTTGGGATTTCAAGGTAAGGGGTTCTCTTTAGATTCTCGTTAGATTCGCTATCGTAATTGTGATCTTAACCATATGATATGATGGTAGCAACTGATAAGGTCTTTTAATGGAATCAAATGTCGATCAGGCGAATGAGGGGATTGGATCTGTAAACCCAATCCCTAAGTTTAAAAAACGAGCAGTGTCAGCAGTTCGGGATTGGCCACCGGGTTGTGAACTGGCTTCAGAACAAAACCTTAGACAGTTAGCAGTCGTATCGGCTTCTGATAGTGTCGACATAGAAAGTCTCGTCTTGTTTGTAATCAGGTGTGTAGATCTCTAACACACTAATTAATCTGTACTAAATATATGTTATGGGCTAAAAGCCGAAAAAAGGCTATATAGTAATCTGTACTAAATATATGTTATGGGCTAAAAGCCGAAAAAAGGCTGTATAGACAGTCGGATTACCCAAAAAGGGTAGGCAAGGGATGCCAGGTACGTAATCATAGAAACTTCTCTATGTGTATCGATGTATGTGATAGTCTGTGATCTTTTAGGCAGTACATTGTCTGTTTCTGCATGAATGTATGCATGGGATGGGGTTAATATAATGAAGGGGAAGGGCATGTTAATAGGTCACTTGGTGATCGGTGGTTAAACCACGATTTATAAAATTAGGTCACAAAAGTGATCGGTGGCTAAGCCACATTAAATTTATTCCTGACTGTTAGGAATAGGCAGCATGGCTGTCGATATGGTGTGTAGCGGTTGGTGGGTTGATTGTAGAAATCCCCGAGGTGTGTTGGTTGGCACGAGCTGATGTGTAGAGGATGGATTTTTAGGTTGGGTTGGCCATGTTGCATGTAAATATTTTGTTGCCATTGTGTATGGGCTAAGGCCCATAATGTGTTTGTGGGCCCAAGCCTTTTATGTGTTTTCGGGATTTGCACACTGAGTCTTGGTGACTCACCCCTTTTATTTTCCTAACTTTTCAGATGAGCAGTAGATCGTGGGCATGGGAGCCGAGGCGGACTCGAGGGGCCATCAAGTTTCTATTTCCATAAAGTATTTTTTTTCGGTTTTTCTTTAAGTTTTAATTTTGGGAATGTTTATGTAATAAGGCCCCATAGCTTAGGTTATCATTTTATAATGGTTATTGTTTTCATTTCATTTTTTTCAAAAAAAAAAAATTATGTTCAAAGACTTATCTACAAGTAGTAATAAAATGGGATTTCCAAACACGTTCAAAGGAAGAACAAAGGTTTTCTTCCAATATCACTTATTTAACGAACACCTAAATAAAGAAACTGAATTTCCAAAAATCATCCAAGTGAAGTTTTTAACATAAACCCCGTAGCATACCAGATTTGGTCGTAGCGTTTGGGCCGGGTTTGGGGTGTTACATTTTATAAATCATCCATTTTAAATTGTTTGATTATTTGCTTTAAAAAATTTTTCCATATATTATCAATTGCAAATTTTTATATATTACTATTTATTTTATATACCATTTATTTTTAAGATGTTTTGTGTATAACTTATTTGGTCTTTGATTATTGATGTTAGTATTTAAATAATTGCCATTATGTGTTTTATAAATTGTTTATTTGTATTTTAATATTGTCGCTTTTTTATCAAAGTTTTTATTTATACATTGTTTTACTATTGCAATAATTTTCCCCCAAATACTCGTATTTGGGAGCTTCGAGAAGATTGTGCCCTAACTTACTGGGTTCCAATTTTCCTCTTGAATCTAAGTAATCGAGCACCCATTTCAAATCAAAACATATGAGTTTCAAATAAAAGCTTATTCTCGGGAATTCGAGGTGTTGTGTCCTAACTCATTGAATATGACGTCTTGTTATCTTGAGGTAAGGATTTCTAAAAAAGTATAGACAATATTCTATGTTTGGAATTTTGAGAAATTGTGCCATAACTTACTGGGTTCCGATTTTTTCACTTGACCCAAATAACCGAATATCCTTCTAAAATTTAAATGCATGAGTTTTGAAAATCAAAAGACAAACTTAGTTTCGAGGATTTAAAATGTCATGTCCTAACGTACTGGATGTGATATTTTATTACTTCGGGAAAAAGGGTCTTAACACCCATTTCAATTTATTCAAATATTTTTTTAAAATAAAAAGGATCGTATTTTAAAATCTTCTCAAATTTTCGACATTAAGACATTAATTAATTAATTAGGTACCAATTTTGGGCGTTACGAGAGTGCTAATCCTTCCTCATGCGTAATCGACTCCCGAACCCGTTTTCTCGAATTTCGTAGACCAAAATCATTATTTTAATAAATCAAAATATTTTTTTTATTAAAATGATCAATTTCAAGGTGACCCGATCACACCTCGAAAAAAGATTGGTGGCGATTCCGTTTTCGTTTTTAAAGTTGATCCCTGTTTTTTCAAAATAAAAAAAAAATGGTTTCGACAGATTGAAATTTTTTCCCTTAGGACTGCTCAAATATAGTATTTAAACATGAAAACTATAATTAAACTTAATTTTATTAACAAATAGTTTCACTGAATTTAAAAGAAAGATCTTCAATTCATTTCTAGGAAGAAGATTTTAATTAATTGATATGTATAGGCAAACGACAAACAAAATGTAGAATTGGGTCCTCCTCTTCTTTTTTGCCTGTCTTATCAATAGCTTCCTCTTTTTCTTTTTGGAATTTTGGGAGGGTCGAGTTGAGTTCTTTGCTTTATGATCACGATGATGATGCCAGCCTTTTCTCGCTTTGAAATGTCAAGAATGATATATTCTCAAGAAACTAGGAATTTGATGTAAATTTAATGGAATTTTAATTGGAATATGCAGTGGCTACTGTTATCACGAGGGTGTCCAGAAAAATGGTTTGATGTGAATTTTGAAGGAAAGTTTAATAAAATTAGTTTTTTTTTTCTTTTTGAAAACCCTACTTTTTAATCTTTATAGGGTGGTCAAATTAATGGGACGGATTTCATTGCTTTATTTCATGTAACAAATATTTAAACAATTAAATAATTTTTTTTATCTTGAAATTTAAATCTAAGTGAATTGTAAAGGTGAACAACTCTTAATGATCAGGTCAATCCTAATCAACTAAATTATTGTTAACATTTTTTTAAAATTAATATCTTTATTAATTTTTATGAATATTTATAAATTCCCATTATTCAAATTCATAAAATAAATTTAGTGATGGATACATTCACTTGATTTTTCAATTTAGCATTGTAATAGTGGTTGAGAATTGTTTTAAAAAAATTAGTTTAGACAAAATTACTTTCAAAAAATGCTATGAGAAATTATTGTGAAAAAATATAATTTTTTAATTTCAAGTGTTTGACATTGATATAAAAAAATTATAATGGAAAGTTAAAATGTTAATTTTAAACATAATGTTGGAATTAAAAATAATTTAATTGAGATAAAATTTAAATAATTTAATATAATTATACATGAAATATAAAATAATCTTTTAAATACAATTTAATAATTAATATAAATAAATATATTTTTGATAAGTTTTCTTTAAAACACAAAAGTCAAAAACACCTAAATAACAACTTTTATGAAAAAAAAAAACATTTTTTGATTGCACTTTCAACCTTAAAAGCCTAAGGGTGGGTTTGGATGGGCGGTGTGTTTACCTGCGATTAGTGTAAAAACAGCGGTGGCGGTGAGATTAAATACTGTAGCGATACTATAGCGTGAGATAAAAAGTAAACTAAACGCACCGTACCGCACCCAGTCGTCCATCCAAACCCACCCTAAATATTTGATATTGTTGTTGGAGTTGAAATCACTATTTCAGCCTCAACCACAATGTGAAATGGGCCTAAAGGCTTGAGAAAATCTCTTCTGAATGTTCATGTTGTTGGATGTTTAGAGCAATCTCTTTGGTGTAGTAAGACTTGGATGGAATTTAATTAAAAAATTTAAAATTAAAGATAAAAGATCAACCAAAAAGTATGAATTGATGAGAACACCAAAGTTTTTCAACTAAGTTTTTTCATTTCTCTACTATTGTTTTTAATAGTGTATACAATTATAAAAAAATATATAAAAACTTGACTTGAAATCTAACTTAATTATCCGACCCGAAATACCCATAATTTAATAACTTCGGATATTTCATTTGAGGGAACTTCTTTTCTATTTTATAGACCAAAATACCCTCCTCCATATTTTGACTTCCATTAATATCATGTATTTGATGAATTTTTTTTATACCCTATGTTTGAATTGCATTAAAATTAGTTCTGCAAAAAGGATGGAGTGTAAAATTGGTTGGGATTGACTTTGATTAGGTCAATGGAGAAACTCCACACAAACAAATCATGATAAGCCCTTCTCTCCCTCACTGACAGACTGCACAACTTGGATTCATTTTGTGGACATTTGGTTCCCCCTGTCTCTCTCCTATCATTCACATGCAAAAAGCATACCAACAGTTACTTTCTTACTCTAAACTTCTAACCCAATCCCCCATTCTCCTTGAACTACGTATATAGATTATTAAAATGCCAATATCCACCCTCTTCTTACTTACATGTGATCTCCACCTAAGCTCTATCCCTCTCCATTTTCTCCTTCCAATATTCATTCCACCTCCATTTTAATTCAAAATTCATTATTAATTTTTGTATTCAAATTAGAAACAAGCTTAAGTTCAACTCAATAATTAAACATAGGGTTAATCATATATATTAACGACAATAACGTAATTTAATAATATAAAAAATTTGATAAGACTTACAAATCATTTGAATCAAATATTATTAAACTTGACTTCGACTCAATAATTACTAAATTATATTTGAAGTTTCTCAAATCAAACTCGAGTAACTTACACACATCAGTATCTCATTTTTATTGTATTTAAGTTAATATATTTATCTATAATAAAAAAGAAGTGAGGGCATTTATGTAAAAATGATCATTCCTTAGCATCTTCTTACCATTTCCATGAAGGAAATCAGGAATGTGATATTGGATCAACTTTCCCATATTCCTATAACAACAACATTATGATTAAATTCTCCCACCTTTTGATACCAAGGAAAATGGGATCTCTCTTCTTTAAAAAGAAGAAAAAGGAAAGTGAAGCAAATGGGAGGGTGCATATTCATATTCCCTCACTTTCAACTATCTCCTTTCACTAATTTAATCACATATAAATTATACTTCTATTATTTTTCTTATAAATAATAGTGCTTCAAATATTTTAATTTTAAAATGTGATTAAATAATTTTCACATGTCTTTTTTTTAAATTCTTATATCTTTATATTTTAATATAACTTAAATAAGACATGTGGTATCCTTCAACCAAAAATTAATAATTTTCCTATTTATTTATAGGACTATTATTTTGTTATATTGTTAATGAAAATTACAAGTTTTTTAAATTTAAAATATAAATCACATTAACTTACATGTTACGTTAGCTTTTCATATTAAATATTTAATTTCGGCTTAAAAACTTCACTGAATGATTGGGCTTCGATTATTTTAATAATTTTTATATTTTATAATTAAAATAAAAAAACTCAGGTCATTTAGAATAATTAACTAAAAAAGCAATCTAGAGCTACAAAAATGAAAGATTATTATTGATAGGATTGATGTCAATCACAAGTTTACCATGAATTATAGATTTTTAATTATAAGAAGGTGAAAAATTAAGGTGGGCGGTCAATTCTTTTTGACAAAAGAATATAAAAGTTGACAATTGAGTTTTAGTTTGATTGACATGAGTATTATTGTTAATGCATAAGAACATGAGTTTGAGTGTACTGAAGTGTATTATTCTCCTATTTATGGGTTGATGAGATATTACAAGTAATTTTAGACATTATGTCAAAAATATTAAATATGATGAGAAATTATAATAAGATAAAATATAAAGATGGTTATTATTCAGGAAATAATGAAGCATTTTGACAACTAATAGTAGTAGTGGTAGTGAGGAAGTGGATGTTACGATGGAAATTTGATGCCCGACGATATTAATTAAAAGAGATTCATCACAATTGGAGTTTTACTTGGATAATGGATATCCTGCACTGCCACACTTGCACAACTGCATATATATATATATATATATATATATATATATATATATATATCTGTATATATATCTGTATATATATGATAGTACCATTATTTGTTGAAAACCCCTTGTTTTAGTTCAAACCCTTTTTTGACATAAGATGCACAAGTTATGAGGAAACATTGCTCACATCCATCTAAACATAATAAATATACCAAGGTGTTATTGTTAGATTAGGAGAATGTGAGTTTAGTATATTAAAATGTATTTATTCTCTTATTTAAATGTGAGAAGAAGTTATGAGTAGTTCTAGTTATTTTATTAAAAAATTAAATATACAAAAAGTAAACTACGGCCAAAGTTACTATACTATTAGTAAATTTACATTTTGTTCACTCAATTTTAAAAAGTTATAAAATAGCCACTGAATTATTTGAATGTTTTTATTTTAGTCACTGAAATACTTGGAAGTTTTTATTTAAGTCACTGGACTGTTAAGAGTTTTTTTATTAAAAAATTTAACTAGCGAGCTTCAAGCAACAATTCGACGAGTGGTGCAGTGGATCAATACCCATCAATAAGTAGAAGAACATACCTTAGATCCAAGTCTGTAACACCCCAAACCCGGCCTAGAAGTTAGGCCCGAATTTGACGCGTCACATTGAAGAGTTTTTCGAAAACCATGTTTTCATTAGAAACTCTTCTTAAAGAATTTAAAACTTTTTGCTATTTGAAACCTCAGATTTCGTTTGCTTATTCCAAAATGTGGTTTATTAGAAATCATCCTTGGAAGACATTATTATCCTTAAAACCTTTTATTGTGGAAGCTTAATTTAAAACCGTTGCTGTCATTGTTTAAGAAAATCCAGAAATTTATCGTTTATAGTTTGCATATAACTGAAAATGGAAATTTAAAGAAAAATAAACCCTATTGGCCTTATTACGTAATGTTAAACCCAAATTAAAATAATCTTAAAAATA
This sequence comes from Gossypium australe, assembly GCA_005393395.2. Lineage (NCBI taxonomy): Eukaryota > Viridiplantae > Streptophyta > Magnoliopsida > Malvales > Malvaceae > Gossypium > Gossypium australe. The sequence continues at coordinate 124,324,707 of CM016614.1, read as the reverse complement.
AAATAAAACTGATTTTAATAAAGTTCGAAGGAAATATCTCCGATGTATAAAAATATTTGTAAAAGTTTATCTTGAAAATCCATTTGTTAATCGATTTTGGAAACCATTATTTAAGTTTTTCAGAAAATTCCCTTTTTAAACAATTTAAGAAAAATAATAAAAACATCCCAACCATAAAGCAAAATAAAAATAGTCCAGAGGCCTTATTACAACATTTAACCCAAAATAGTAAAGTAATAAAATAAACGAGAAAGAAGTCTAAAGTCCAAATAAACCATTTCTGAAGTATGGCCTCCATCGAGTCATCCATAGCCCAAGTCCATATCATCAAGCATTACCTACAAGGGTTAAGAGAAAGGGGGTGAGTTACAAGAACTCAGTGTATAATCCCCTTACCATTATCCACTGGGTCTGAACCCGTTTAGCAAAAACTTGGGCTTGAGCCCATTAAACAATAACTTGGGCCGAAGCCCTTTAACAATATCTCGGGCCTAAGCCCATTTACATAATAATGTATCAATCATATCATGTGAATGTAATGCAATTCCCAACCCAAACCTAATAATCCATCCGCTACACACCACCCGTACCAACCATCACACCTGTGGGGATCAAGTCAACCCACCCCGCCAACACACCAATCGCAGGCATTATGCCATTTATAATAATTCGTAGGCCAGTGGCTATTTATAATCGCAGGAAAGATGCCATTTATAATATTTCGCAGGCCGGTGGCCATTTATAATATTTGTGGCTGAGCCACCAGAATCCTATACGATAATATAATCGGCGCATAGCCTTAATCACTATGGCACAAAGCCATATTTGATTTGACCACACAAAAGGTACTCCCTTGCGCAACAATTTAGTTAGGGGTGCAGCAATCAACGAAAACCCCTCAACAAAACGACGGTAATAACCAGCCAATCCTAAGAAACTCTGAATTTCGACCAACACAGCCTCTACTTTTCGGGGGTCAACTCTAATTCCTTCGGCCGACACAACATGCCCCAAGAAAGTCACTTCCTTCAGCCAAAATTCACACTTACTGAATTTGGCATAAAGTTACTTTTCCCGCAATATTTTCAATACTACCCGCAGATGTGAATCATGCTCTTCTTCATTCTTTGAGTATACCAAGATGTCATCTATGAACACCACTACAAACAGGTCTAAATAGGGTTGGAAGACTCGATTCATCATGTCCATAAATGCAACTGGTGCGTTAGTCAACCCGAATAGCATCACCAAGAACTCATAATGCCCATAACGAGTTCGAAATACAGTCTTATGAATGTCTGCCTCCTTGACCTTAAGTTGGTGATAACTAGATCTCAAATCTATTTTCGAGAAAACTGAAGCTCCTGGCAATTGATCAAACAGGTCATCGATTCTCGGCAACAGATACCTATTCTTGATCATCAACTTATTCAACTGCCTATAATCGATGCACATACGCATCGACCTATCTTTCTTTTTGATGAACAAGACCGGAGCTCCCCATGGTGACACACTCGGTCGAATGAATCCCCGATCCAACAACTCTTGAATTTGAGCTTTAAGCTCCGCTAACTTTTTCGGCACCATTCTATAAGGAGCAATAGACATCGGAGCCGTTCCTGGCAATAACTCAATGCCAAACTCTATCTCACGATTAGGAGGCAATCCTGGAAGTTCCTCGGGAAAGATGTCCGAAAACTCCTTTATCGTTCTAACGCCTTCCACCGACAATTCCTTGGCATCCAACGCACTAATGAAGGCTAGGAATGCTCCACACCCTTTTCGTATAAACTTTTTTGCCTTTAAAGCAGATACCACATTCGATAGATAATTTCTCCTTTCACCTATCATCAACATTTCTTTATCTCCCGAAGTTCTTATCGTTATCCGCTTTGCAGTACAATCCAAGTTCGCACAGTGTTTCACCAACCAGTCTATTCCCAAAATAAGGTCGAACTCGCCGAAAGGCAGTTCCATCAAATTCGCCAAAAATGTTTCTCCCTGAACTTCTAGAGGCACATCTCTAAACAATTTATTCACTAACACAGATGTCCTAAAGGACTAATTACTGTCATCTCCCTAGCAGTAATCTCAAATCTAATGTTCAGATTTCCAGATACAGCACAGCAACATACGAATGGGTGGATCCGATATCTATCAAAGCAATAACAGGTACATTGGATATGAAAAACGTACCAATTATCACATCAGGTGCATCGCCATCCTCTCGGCGTCTGACCACATAGACTAGCCCTGGCTGTCTCGCCTCCGCGTTACCCCTATTACCAGTACCTCTACCTGGTGCACCCTGACCTCGTCCTACGCCATTACCACCTTGACCTGGCCCATGGCCCCTCGGTGGCTGCTGAGCGCCTCTAGCTGGCTGCGCAAAATCGTTACGGACCCCCGAAATATGAGCAGGCTGTCGAGGAAAATCTTTAAACCGATGATCTTTGGAACCACATCTGAAACAACCACCGGTCCTCTTCTAGCATTCACCCAAGTGATGTTTTCCACAGTCCACACATGGTTGTAACTGATTGGTAGCAGCTGGTACTCTAGCTCGAGCTGGTTCATCATTTTTGGGCCTCTTCTGAAACCCTCTAGTAGGACCTGAGTACTTAAAGTCCCTCTTGCTCTTGCCTCTATCTTTTTCTCGGTTTCGCCGTTCCGATTGTTTAGCCTCCTCGGTTATCTTGGCTTTCTCCACAAGTGTGGCAAAATTCCTTACTTACTGTGGGGCTATCAATACCCGCAACTCATCACTTAACCCGTCCTCAAAACACACGCAGCGTTCATAGTCAGTTGGCACAATACCTCGGGCATAACGACTCAGATGCAGAAATTCTGCCTCGTAACCTGCCACGGTCTTACTTCCTTGAACCAAATTAAGGAATTCCTTCCTCCGGGCATCCACATAACTAGCCCCAACATACTTTCCTTGGAATGCAGTTTTGAAGAAATCCCAAGTAACACGATCGGCCTGAGTGCCCTCTCGAACAGTAAGCCCCCATTGATATGCCTCGTCTCTCAACAAGGATATAGCTCTTCTCAGTTTCTGCTCGGTGGTGCACTCCAAATCATCCATGATCCGTTCCACTGCCTCGAGCCAATATTCTGCTACATTTGGGGCCACACCCGAGACACCCCTAAAAACATCGGCACCGCTTGATCTAAGTCGTTCCGAAATTGATCCACGAGCTACTGGCTCAGTTCTAACCCCAGCAACTCTCTCCAAGACTCGCAGCATTGCTTGGGACAGAGCGATGTCCTCCGTCACATGGTCAGGGGATCCAGTTTCAGTCACGGGTGACGCAGGTGCGTCCATTTCTAGCATATTTCCTAATGCTTCGTGTATAACTCTAGCACATCGGCCTCTACCACGGCCACGTCTACTGCGTCCACGTCCTCTAGTGCTCATGGTTGCTAACTCGATTTAATCTGATTAAAAAAATCAGTATATTATTCAATGTTTTATGAAATATAGAAAGTAAAGTCGTTTTCGCAAAATGGATCCTACCGTCTCAATCTCTATAGTTTCAGTTCCTAAAACTAAAAGTTCTAGGGTATTCCTGTAGTCATACCACAATAATCATAAATTGAAAACATAACTTACTTGACTTGGTGCCGGATACCCGTGGTGCCATACTTCTTTTAGAACATGCATTATAAATTAAAATTTTAAACAGCTTTGAAAATGTTTTTTTAGCCCAAACCAAAACCGAGTTTTGAAACCGAGCTCTGATACCATTAAATTGTAACACTCCAAACTCGGCCTAGAAGTTAGGCCCGAATTTGACCCGTCACATTGAAGAGTTTTTCGAAAACCATGTTTTCATTAGAAACTCTTCTTAAAGAATTTAAAACTTTTTGCTATTTGAAACCTCAGATTTCGTTTGCTTATTTCAAAATGTGGTTTATTAGAAATCATCCTTGGAAGACATTATTATCCTTAAAACCTTTTATTGTGGAAGCTTAATTTAAAACCGTTGCTGTCATTGTTTAAGAAGATCTAGAAATTTATCGTTTATAGTTTGCATATAACTGAAAATGGAAATTTAAAGAAAAATAAACCCTATTGGCCTTATTACATAATGTTAAACCCAAATTAAAATAATCTTAAAAATAAAGTAAAACTGATTTTAATAAAATTCGAAGGAAATATCTCCGATGTATAAAAATATTTGTAAAAGTTTATTTTGAAAATCCATTTGTTAATCGATTTTGGAAACCATTATTTAAGTTTTTCAGAAAATTCTCTTTTTAAACAATTTAAGAAAAATAATAAAAACATCCTAACCATAAAGCAAAATAAAAATAGTCCAGAGGCCTTATTACAACATTTAACCCAAAATAGTAAAGTAATAAAATAAACGAGAAAGAAGTCTAAAGTCCAAATAAACCATTTCTGAAGTATGGCCTCCCTCGAGTCATCCATAGCCCAAGTCCATATCATCAAGCATTACCTACAAGGGTTAAGAGAAAGGGGGTGAGTTACAAGAACTCAGTGTATAATCCCCTTACCATTATCCACTGGGTCTGAACCCGTTTAGCAAAAACTTGGGCTTGAGCCCATTAAACAATAACTTGGGCCGAAGCCCATTTAACAATATCTCGGGCCTAAGCCCATTTACATAATAATGTATCAATTATATCATGTGAATGTAATGCAATTCCCAACCCAAACCTAATAATCCATCCGCTACACACCGCCCATATCAACCATCACACCTGTGGGGATCAAGTCAACCCACCCCGCCAACACACCAATCGCAGGCATTATGCCATTTATAATAATTTGCAGGTCAGTGGCCATTTATAATCGCAGGCAAGATATCATTTATAATATTTCGCAGGCCGGTGGCCATTTATAATATTTGTGGCTGAGCCACCAGAATCCTATACGATAATATAATCGGCGCATAGCCTTAATCACTATGGCACAAAGCCATATTTGAATTGGCACATAGCCATTATCAAAATTTGTGGCAGAGCCACCAGAATATGTGGTAGAGCCACCAGAATCAAAATGTGGCAGAGCCACCAGGCTACACTACTCTTCTTTTACATTTTTCCCATCCCATGCAAAATATGCAAATGCAACATACATAGTAAATCATGATATTTACAAATATAAACAACAATGATTAATTCAAAGATTCAATACAAAAATTCGGCCCATTGTAACACTTTGCAAATCAGCCCATTAAGATAATCTATCAAATCGGCCCATTAAGGCAATCTATCAATTCGACCCATTAAGGCAATCTATCAATTCAGCCCATTAAGGCAATCTATCAAATCGGCCCATTAAGGGTATTTTCGTAATTTCGCAACCCAAAGGTATTTCGGTAATTTACCCTCCAAGGGTATATTAGTAATTTCACAACCCAGGGGTATTTTGGTAATTTTCTAGGGTGTTTTAGTAATTTCGCAACCCAAGGGAATTTCATAAATTTTACCCACCAAGGTAATTCGTTTGGGGCACAAAAATTGAAACTGTCCATCTGTGTCATGTTGACTAAACTAACTATAACTCGAGCTAGGAAACTCAAAATTTAGCTCCGTAAATTTTCCCTGAAACTAGACTCATATGTCTTCTTACTGGAATTTTTCCAAAATTTTTGGCTAAGCCATTTAGTATAGTTTAATCATTAAAGTTTTCCTTATTTCACTGTCCAATGATTCTGACCTCTCTTACCTTAATTTCAAATATCTCACTGTACGGTTTTCATATACTGATCCAACTTGTTTTTCTTGAAAATAGGCTCACTAAGGAATCCATACATATAAATTATAACCCATAATTCACTTTTTACAATTTTATATGATTTTTCCAAGACAGATCAGAGAACCAAGAAGTCATTCAGAACCAGTCTCACTAAAATTAACATATCTCATAAAATTCCTTTTTCCTCTCCGTTTCTTCCATATCAAAATAGACACAGTAAGCTTTAATTTGCTATCTTAATCACTTTCTAATTCCCTTTCTCCTATTTTTCATGATTTTTCGAAATCACATCACTGTTACTGACCAAAACTGTTTTATTACAAAAACATGGTTACCACTATGAACCTACGCGCGCCCGAGTGATCCCGGATGCCGATTTCCAGTTTTCTTTGGTATTTCGACCAAATCACAGAACATTCATGCAAAATTTCAGAGAAGTGTGAGATTACACACCATTTCAAACATGTATTTGGAAGGGTATGAGATTACACACCTGAATCGGAATTCGCAACACGATATTCTCCGCGGCACCAACAATCCGAGTCTCTTATTACGAGAGATAGGCTTTCGAATTTACCACTATTTCCAAAAAATCCACAAGTAGAGAGTATCGAGCGATTTAGTGCCTAACAACATAATCGATTAGCCAACCTTTCAATCCGATTAACACCATAACCAAATAGCGATATCAAATGGATTATGAAAAGACTCCTTACCTTAATCGATGATAATCTCGATTTCCACCGATTGACTTATGGCTACGGATGAGACAAGGATATGAGATTCGGCAAGAAGAAAGAAGAATGGAGAGAGTTGAGAATGGAGGAAGAAAGACTAACAAAGGGAGAAAAGACCCAAAATGTCACAATTACACACTTGGCAAATGTTTTTTTTTCTTCAAAACCACACAAGAGAATTCGGCATACCCCTCAACCAAACCAAAAACACCCTCCAAAATAACACCACCCTCATGACCGAAACTCTCCCTATACACATCCAAATTTTTGGCCAAATTTTTCCCCAATTCACTCTCCATCCTTCATTTTGTCTCTCACTTCCAAATTTTTTTTCCCCAATTCACTCTCCATCCTTCCTTTTGTCTCCCATAATCACTCTCTCACCTACTCTACTAATCAATCATCATCATTCATATCTTTTTTTTTTTTTGGATGTTACAAAGTCGATCAAGTGATCAGTGTCAAAGATCGAAAAAGAAAACTGTTTGAATTTCACTTCATAGATTCATGGTATTCAAAGTTGTTTCATAAAAAAAAATTGAAACTGTAGAAGAGAAGAGGAATGAAAGTTTTCGATTGACGCAAGTGGTGCGAACAAATAAGGCTATACAAGAGCAATTTTAATAGCCTAGTGACTTAAATGAAAACTTTTGAATAATTAAGTGATTATTTTATAACTTTTTTAAGTTGGGTGACCAAAACGTAAACTTACTAATAGTTTAATAACCTTAATTATAATTTACTGATATACGAAATAATAAATTTAAATTTGCAATTTACAATAAATTCTTCAAGTAAGATTCAACCGAGGTGGTATTCTACATATTTTTATTTGAATTTCGAAAATAATCTTACATTTTTTTGTAATGTTAAAAATTGATAACATAAGGTAATTTTAATATCATTTATTCCTTAATTTCAGATTTCAAAAAAAAGGTAATTGATTTTATGACAAATTTATCATTTTTATGTTAAATTTCTTATAATTTGGCATCTCTAAACATGTTGTGAGGATAATATATGAAATATTATGATAAAATTTAGAAAAATTGAAATAGGTTTAAATTAATTTGCATACTAACCATGCTTAAAATTGTTTCAATTTCTTTACTTATAAATATTTAAAAAAATTATAATAAAAATAATCAAGTAAAATATATTTTTAGATAATATTACATTCTGTCACCCAAATAATAAAATGTTAACTTATAAATATTTAAAAATAAATTTTATAATAAAAATAATCAAATAAAATATATTTTTAAATAATATTATATTCTGTCACCTAAATGACAAAAGGTTATATTTCAATCAAATAAACTAAACAAAACAATATAGCATCTACAATAATGTGCTAAGTAATTCTATTATCAAAAAAATAATTTTACTAATTTTAATGAAGGAAAGCAATTTAACAACATTGGCTGGAATTAATTAATATGCCTTAACTATGAAGGCGGGTTCAATTTCCGTCTAACACGACTAATCATTTACTTTTTTGGAAAATTTTACGGTAAGAAAAAATAATCATTACTATTAATGATGAATATATAAAAATAATAATAAATGAGTATAGATAGAGAGAATCTATCTAATTACTATATGCACCTAACTTTTTTATCTTAAATATTGTTCATGTGTCAATGTTGATGGACCAATAATTATGCTACCGCTATGATGATATTGGATCCCTTTTTATATCATACATTCATTATTTTTCTTGTTACCACATACATTCATTTAATCTTTGTTTGGTTTCTATTCCATTCTTTGATAGGAAGAGATGAAATGGAATATGGACATTGGGGATTTGGATTTTAAGATTTTTTTTTTTGTGAAAATAGAAAAGAATAAATGGTGATAATTTTTTTTACTTTTATGAAATTTTAAAAATATTATTAAATAAAGTGTTGACGGAAAGAAAAAAAAATTACTATAAAAGTTAAGATGATGACATGTAACTCATTAATTTACTTTTTTTTTTAAAAAAATTTAAAAGCATCAAGAGAGACAAACATTAATTATTGAAATTTTTACATCCCACTTGTGTACCAAATAATAGTTGAAAAATATATATAAAAATAAAATAATGGTTTAGTTAGAAAGAAACCTTAAAAATGGAGATTCAAACTTTATATAGCAATAATTCTCCTCCCAACTGGAAGAAGAAAACAAAGAAATGGTTAAGAATTTTGTGTTGTAGCAAAGAAGGTATTATGTATGTAGTAGCATTGTGGTCCATTGTTGTTTAATTTGGGGGGGGGGGGGGGGGGATTGCCACCTAAAACATTGAAGCTGCTCATTGCTCAACTCGACCTGCGAAAAGCAATGTCGTTGCCCACATTTATTTTCTTAATAATTAGGATCCAGATCCCAAAAAGATACACTAACTTTATAAACAACTAATATATATATATATATCAATCAAAATATGGCGACTGTGGTTGTGCTTAAATAAATTTATTTTAATTAAAATAATAAAATTTTATGCGAATAAATATTAATGTTTTTTTAAATTAAATTCAATTAATTATATATATTAACTTTGAGATGAATTTATTTTTTTATTTTTATCTTTTAATCAATTTATTTTTCATTAAAATCTTTTGAATAATGGTAATTTTAAATTAAAATGATTTAGTGAATTCATCTCAAATTTATTATAAGCTTAAAATATTTAATTTTACTTGAAATAAAATATAATTTAATTGGAATTTAAATCTATTGTACGTCAAAAGTAATTAATTTTTTTATTTTGTAATTAAAAACGAAAGAAACTAAATAAAATAAATAGACAATAGACAGATAATTTTTTATTTAAAAATTACTTAATAAATAGATTTCAAAGGGAATTTTGTGATTTCATTTTTAAAACTTAAGGGGCAAGTATTTTTCAAAGATTTTATACAAAATTTTAAAATTCGAGATTTAATTTTTATAGTTAAAAGTTAATGTTGTTACATACTTTGTTTCATCAAATGAAAATATACTTATTATATTAACTATTAAATTAAAATATTTTTATTTAAACCCAAATTATTTTTAGAAAAAATAAACATTAGATTAATAGATCACAAATAAACTAAAATTTTGAATTAAATGAGATAAAAGAATAAAAGATTGCCCCTTGTATTGGCAAAATAGTGAAGTTGCTCTTCACATAGGCGAAAGGACAGTACTTTGATAAATGCGTATAGGGGTGTGGTGTAATTGGGAAATTTTATCTTTGTTTCCATCATAATTCTAATCCCAGGCCCTTCTTTGATTATATGAAAAGATTGAAATAATACATATAGTTATGGTCTGAATCAAGTAAAAACTTGCATTTTACTATCTAAACTTGATTATGGCCACACTTAGAGAAGAGAGAAGAAAGAAGAAATAAAAATAAATTTGTAGTTGGGACTACGATTCCTCTCCCCACGTCCTGCATACTGCATGCTCTGGATGTTTCTTCATCTTTAAATATTAAATTTTTAAAATTACATAGTAAAAAATAATAATTTTTGAGCCAAATGGACCCAACTTAGATAAACAATATCTTATGTTAGAAATAATTTCACATCATCATTGCAATGGGAGGTCTAAGTTATTTATATTTGAATGTTGGACCTTTTGCTTCCTATTTTATTTTATCTCACCAAATTTCCCATGTTGTTTCATAGAAAGTCTTTCAACCAAAAAGAATAATAATAAAAAAGTTTGATAGATATTCATATTACTTGCCCAATTTTCGTTGTCTATGGATTTTCCTTTTTCTTTTTAAACACACTAGATTTAAATGAAGATGAGTTTTCTTCCTATAGAGGTTGTTAGCACTTATTAGTACTATTTTCTTGTGGAGTGTGCCTCGTATTTTGATCGAAATAGAGTCAACATTGTGATGAGGAAGAGTTGACGTCTCGATGAGTCGATAGACGACATCACGACGTGTTCCCTACTAAATCAGGTATCTTATCCTAGTTAAGCTATGCTATTTTTTCCTAATCTAACTCTATTATTCTAGCGATATTTTAGTCATATATTCACACAAATTTCACCCTCTAAATAGGGCTTTTATCAACCCTAGAAAGTTTGATCCAACAACACAATTAAGAGAGAGCTTTGTGAGAATTTCGGGAGAACTTTGTATTTTGGGTTTGGGTTTGTTTTTGTTTCTCCATATTGTACTCCTCTTTGGTTTTTTGTAGTTTTACTGAAGTTTTCTTTGCTCATGGTTTTTTTATCCTCCTCGAAAGGTTTTTTTCACGTAAAATATTTATGTGCCCAATTTTTCTTTTCTCTTTTTCGCTCTTATTTGTTGCTTAATTCGGGTCTACCCCAACAATAACTCCCTCCCTCCATTTTATGTATGGTATGAGCATAATATTTGATCGGACTAAGTGGTATAATGTTGATATATTATGCAGGATAATAGTTGAAATTATTATATATTATACTAGTTAGTACATACATATAATGTACATATTTATATCTTATTATGAAATTTGTTGAGAGAAGATTGGCTCCTTCCGGTAAAGTTTTTAAAGTGTTGTCCTTAAGGATGTCGATCTGATCCCTTAACAATAAAAATTTCATTGAAATACTTTTTAACCTTATAATTTAAAGTTTCAATTTAGTATAAAGTTTGTCTTCTTAATTTGCAGAAATTAAATATTTTTGTAAGGAATAATGATTCCAATTTGAACTCATTATAAGGATTATAATTAAGTATACAAATTTAACTTTTAAAAAACAAGCTGAAAAATGAAAAATGTACCCTTTAAAGGTTAAATTATGTTTCAACTCCTTGAGGTTTTTCCAAACGACAAAATTACAAATCCCACATTTTCTCATTTAATATTTTGCATTTTATGTTTTAATCTACTGTATCAATTATGATTAAATTACTGACATGTATTACTTTATAATATATAAGTACTAATAAATAAGTAATTTTATTCTAATATATTTATAAGTTAATTTCTTTAATATTGTTAATACTAAGAACTAATTTAAATTACATTAATGTAATATAATGTACATATATTTTTTAAATATTTGTTAACAAATAGTAGTTTTGCTTGTGTTAGGCTTTGATCGTGAATTACTTATGTAGTTTCGTGTACTCTGTTCATTTTTTAAATGAAATTAAAGTGCTGACTTTTCCAAAAAATAAAATAAAATTATAATTTATCTAATATCAATAATCTAATGATTTTTATTAAAGATTTGGAGTGACCATATTTTATGTTATGAATATTTTTATTAATTAGATATCCATCAAGATTTATATAAGTTTTGATATACTTTAAATTCTAATAATCATTAGAACTGGAGTTCTATTTCATTTATACTTCTTATGTCTATAAATATAGATTTTGGAGAAGCATTGTGCAAGATTCCGATTGATCAATAAAATATGCTCTTTCTTTGCTCTCCCGTTCTCTTTATTCTTTATTCTCTGTCTTTTATTCTATAACATGTTATTAGCACGTTTCTCTTTTATTTTATAATACTGTCACTCCAAATCTTCTGTTCAAGTTGTTGTCGATTGCCTTTTAGAGCTATTGCAATTTCAGTCTTCAATTGAGGCCTGCGCACTATGGGTAATCATTATCAGAAGAAATTTATATAATCCTTACGTGGGTGATGAAGATGATGTTAAAGATCTTCAGGTATATTTTACTATGATTTATTTATTGTATCATGTTTATTATAGTTAGAGACTAATCATGACAAATATGAATAGATAGATTCTGATTTGAAATCCACATATGTTTGCGATGGTGATTATGAAATAAAGAATCAATGGAGGCGTTTAGAAGTCTGTCCTACTAAATTTGTTGCATTCCCCGAAGTGAATGCAAACATAAAGAAAATAAAAGATATAATCATAGACCACTAAAAGTGGAAACATAGTGATAAATAAGAGAACAACGAGAGTTCTCAAGATAACTCTTCAAAGAGTGAATATAACTTATGTTATCAATGTGATATGAAAGATTATTGGCCATATATGTGACATATGCCCAAATATTTTGTTTCTGTTAATATTCTTTGAGGAAGGATATGAGAATGTAGTAATAAATTCTATCATTACAAATAGAAAATATTTATCTTATTTGATACTGAAACAAACAAATATTCTAATATTTGATAGTATAAAATTAGTTGAAAGCTTTAGAAGAGCTAATATATTAATATCTAAAAAGCACAAAATTTGTGATGGTTAATGCATTAGTTTTAAAATATATTCATTATAATGGATATCATATTGAGAATGTGAATGAAGAAAAGATCATACTTCATATCAATCACTATTGCTATAAATATCTATTTTGAAAGGATGAAAAAAAAATGGAGAATTGAGTTATTGATTACTCTTATTATTAAATTCAATTGGCTATGATTATCTTTTTGATCTTCTTTGGTCATCATCCCCATTAAAGGATAGAATATGGTAATTCTATCTAAAGCTCGTTTTGGTTGGATGCACCTGAAGTTGCAAGTTTTTTTAAAACTGCGAGTATAACTCTATAGTATTCAGAATAAGTTCTCAATTAAAATTACATGGAAAAATATTACTGATGAGAACTTGCAAGAGAGAAAATTTATGTTTGAAAAATCATTGGTTATATACTTGTTGTACACCAAGAAAATAAGATTCATTCTCAAAGTTTGCTATTAATAGATTTTGGTTGGATTCAAAGTCTACTACTTGAGTTTAATTTGCTTACTTATTGATAAAATCGTCAAGCCTCAACACAGAAAAAAAAGTACATCTTTAAATATTAAATCAACTTTATATATGGTTTAAATATTTGAGATGGTGTTCTTTTTAAGTTTTGTAACGCCCCGAATTTGGGCCTAGTAGAACTGGGCCTATTGGGCCTGGGCCATTGGAGCGTTTAAAATTTTTGAGAACAAGAGAACGACACTAATGCAAGTTGGACCTATTAGGTGAGTGATTTTGGAAGGTTAGGGGGCTTCTATAAAGTCTCGGGATCAAACCTAGGCTTTAGGAAAATTTTGGTTTTAGGTGAGTAAAACCCTGGGGGTTAGTAAGTAGGCTTTAAGAATAAAATGTGGAGAAAAATGACACAAAAGGAGTTGTGGTCTAGTGGCAAATGGCGTCACATAGGAGATAAGGGAATGACGCCACACAAGGAAGCAAGGGGCCCAAGGTTCAAGTCTTGGCGCTTGCATTTCATTTTGATTTATTTTTTAAGTGAACTTAGACATTGGCCCATAGACTTATATTTAGTTGCGCATTGTAATATCTTAATATCTGGGGGTCTATAAAATTTGGGTAATTACATGTGTTGTGCTTGTTATGTTGTTTAAGCGTGTTTGGGGGTCCTAGGGAGGCCTAGGGAGGCCTAGTGTCGTGTTGGGGCCTTGGTAAAATTTTACTTTTTGGGCACTTAAGGGGGGAGAGCTGGTGAAAGCAAGCCTTAAGAATAATTGTTTGTGTTTGTTAACACAAGTGAGCTGGTGGCATAGTGGTGATGGCGTGAAATGGCAGAGGGGAGAGCTTGGGTTCGAATCCCACATACTGCAAAGTATGGCATTTATTTTTGTGCCCAAGATGGAGAAGATGTGGTGTTGGCGTGGGACTCTGATGGGGTGGTTGTTGAATGAGTCAAAGAATTCAAAATGGAAGGAGGAGAGGAGTTTGGGGGGTTTGAATGGGTCAAAGTGGTTGGGTGATTTCAAATGGTGGATGGAGAGTGAATGGGGGAGTGAATCAAGGAGTAAAGCAAGGGGATTTGGGAGTGTGGTGATAGTTGGCCGAAAATGGGAACTAGGGAGGGGGTGAAAATTCGGCTAGGGGGTGTTGGGTAGCATATTCGGTCTAGTGAGGTGGTTGTGTGTCGAAATTCTCTAGTGCATCTTAGTATTTCCTTTTTTCTTTATTTTACATTTTCGGCAGTTGCTACTCAAGTATTTCGGGTACCTTGTTGCTTCCTTTCTCTTAGCCGAAACCCCTATTTGCTTTTCCCCTTTTTCTTTCTCATTTTAGACACATTCTTTTCCTTGATAGTTGACAAGCACCAATAGCCGAATTTATCTACCCATCTTTTCTCTTTTGTTGATTAATTCGTCTCTCATCTTTTTCTCATCTATCCGTTTTGCTTTCTTCGTTTGCACTCTCTTTTTCTTAGGCCAAACCTTTCATTCCTCTCCAATTGAAGTTGGCTTCTTTATTCCTCATTTTTAGTCAGAACCAAGTTGCCTGAAGAGTGAGGGACTTGGGTTTGCCGAATCTACCTTGGCTATTCGGCGTTGTGGTGAGCAAGGTAATACCTTTTCTTTTCTTTTTTCCTTTTTATCGATTCTTTCTTTTCCCTTCACTCTAAAAGTCGAATCCATTCTTCTTGCAAGGCTGAACCTCTGCTTCTCTTGCGACTCATCTCTGATTCGAGGACGAATCTGCTGTTGTGCGGTTCCTCATTTATCAAGGTAAGGAGTTTTCTCTCTGGTTTCTTTGCGATTATTTTTTTTCGTTTTACTCTGCCATAACCAAACCTTCTTGTTAGACAACCACCATTCTTTCACTGTGATACTTTACTGATCAAGACTTTCTTCATGGAGGCGAGTGATAGCCGATCTAAGGGGATTACGTTAAGGAAGCCTAAGGGGAGTGGACTCGTAATCTCTGCTCCCAAGTTTAAACGGCGTAGGGTGTCAGCGATTCAGGATTTCCCGCCGGGTTGTGGAAGGGGGGCGACATCAGATTTGGACAAGCAAATCGTGGTGGATTGCGCTAGTGAGGGTGACGTCGATCGGGAGTGTCTAGTTCTTCATGTAATCAAGTGTGTAATCTCACACCTTATTTCGTTTGTTTCGTATTATTATGTATGTCGGCTAAAATTCAAATTACCTATAATGGTTAAGCTATTGTGATACCCCTAGCAGGTGAGCTGGGAATAACCCAGGTAAGTAAATTTACGACTATATCCATTTGGGTAGATTTAGTATGATTGTATGTGATCTGATTATTTGCTATGCTAGTACGTTCTTGCATACACTATATTATTATGACATGATATGTTGCATGGGATTGGAATATTGATGATCAGGGAAGTGTATTTCGGTGGCTCTGTCACATATTTCGGTGATTCTGTCATATTTTTTCCGGTGGCTATGCCACGTATATTTCGATAATCTGGTGGCTCTGCCACAATTTTGGTGATGAGCAGCGTGACTGCCATCGAGGTGTGTAGCGGTTGGAGGGTTGATTGTAGAAATCCCCACAGGTGTGTTAGGCTGGATACGGGTGGTGTGTAGCGGACGGAATATTAGGCTGGGCTGGGTTGCATTGCATGTATTGTCTCTATTATCATGCTGATAGGGCTAAGGCCCAGTTTGTCTTCGTAAGGGCTAAGGCCCCTTTTTTTCCGTAAGGGCTAAGGCCCAGTTAATGTCCGATTAGGGGGATTACACACTGAGTTCTCGTAACTCACCCCCTGCTTAATCTTGCAAGTGATCCTCAGCATTGAGGATTTAGAGCCAAGGTGGACTCTGTGGTGGCCATACATCGTTTCTTTAGTAAATCCCGTTTTACTTTACTTTAAATTTTTATTTCAATTTGGGTTTATGTTTTGTAGTAAGGCCTTTGGTATTTTATTTGGTTTTAACTTTTAACTCAGTTGTTGCTTATTATTAAATGTTTAATATGGGATTTTCCTAAAACCTTAATGCTTGTTGTTTTCCAAAATGTTAACAAACGGTTTTTCAAACTATAATTGATTAAAC
The DNA here is from genome assembly GCA_005393395.2 of Gossypium australe. Lineage (NCBI taxonomy): Eukaryota > Viridiplantae > Streptophyta > Magnoliopsida > Malvales > Malvaceae > Gossypium > Gossypium australe. The sequence continues at coordinate 124,308,498 of CM016614.1, read as the reverse complement.
ACTAGGTTCTCTTAAACGTCGAAACAGTTTTCAAAATATCACATGTTCGAAATTCACTGAAGCTGATTTCTGATATAAACAAGATTTTACCAACAATTCAAACTCAAATCTCCTAATAAAAGCAGTTTTCAAATTAATCGCAACTTTTCTAAAATGGACATGGAGTTAAACGAGTTTTTATAAACAAACACCTAAACTCGAGGTTTTAAAGAGAATACGAACATTTTAACAAACATGCAACTTTCTCTAACAACCCTTCCATGTGACATGCCAAATCCGGTTATGATGTCTAGGCTAGGTTTGGGGTGTTACATTTTGTGGTATCAGAGCCCGGTTGCAAAACTCGGCTGTGGAATGGGTTTGAAAAATGTTTTTCAAAAATTGGCTGAAAAATGGTTTTGAAAATATATGTCTCTTTGAAGGTGTGGCGTCCGGGTCTCCGGCACCAAATCCGTAAGTCTTCTGATTTTGTTTAATAATATGGTGAAGTGATTTTAGAAAAACTATTAGAGTTAGTATACCGAGATTTTTAGCTAAGACTATAGAGACTGAGACATTAGGAAGTTCGATCTGCGAGAACAACTCTTATACTTGCTTTACATAAGACATTTGTTAATAAACATTGGAATTATATACTGATTCATAAAATTTATAATCAGATTAATTTGATCCAGCAAACATGAGCACTAGAGGACGTGGACGCGGTAGACGTGGTCGAGGTAGAGGCCGAGGTGCTGGGGTCGGGTCTGAAGCATCTGGGCACATGCCTGAAATTGAAGCACCTGCATCACCGGTGACCGAGACGGGGTCCCATGATTGAGCTGGAGGGGACGATGCTTTGTCCCAAGCTATGCTGCGAGTTCTGGAACGGGTTGCTGGAGCAAGTACTGGGTCAGTGGCCCGGAAATCTATTCCTAAGTGACTCGAGCAAAAGGAGCTGAGGTTTTTAGGGGCATTTCTGGTGTGGCCCCAAATGTAATTGAATACTGGTTGGAAGCAGTTGAATGAATTATGGATGACCTGGACTGTACAGTAGAGGAAAAATTGAAAGAAGCAGTGTCTCTCCTACGAGATGAGGCATACTAGTGGTGGCTCATAGTGAGGGAAGGTACTCCAGCGGATCGTATCACCTGGGACTTCTTTAAGACAGCGTTCCAGGGAAAATATGTTGGGGCGAGTTACGTGGACGCCCTGAGGAAAACATTTCTGAACTTGGTCAAGGGGAATAAATTCATGGCAGAATATGAGGCGGATTTCTTGCGCTTAAGTCGTTACGCTCGGGGTATAGTCGCAACTAATTATGAGCGTTGTGTACGATTTGAGAATGGTCTACGGGATGAGCTAAGAGTACTGATAGCTTTGCAGCGGGAAGAGATTTTGCCATTCTGGTCGAGAAAGCAAAAATTGCCGAAGAAGTGAAACGTTCTGATAGGCAGAACCGGGATAAGGATAGGGGCAAGAGTAAGAGAGGTTTTGGGACGTCAGGTTCTTCTGGGGGTTTCTAAAAGAGGCCTAGGTTAGATGGGCCAGCTCGAGCTGTGATGCCAGTTGTTGTAGGTCAGCTGTGACCTTGTGCACAGTGTGGGAGAACACATCCAGGTGAGTGTTGGAGAAGAACTGGAGGATGTTTCAAATGTGGATCTAGGGATCATCTGATAAAGGATTATCCACAGGAGTTGGCTAGGGCGCGGATGGTAGGTCAGGGATTTGCACAGCCAGGAAGAGGTGGTAGCAGCCACCGAGAGGTCGTGGTCCGGCTAGAGGAGGAAATGGGTTTGGTCGAGGTCGTGGAGCACCGGGCAGAGGTGCTGGTAATACAGATGCAAGATAGCCGGGGTTGGTCTGTGCAGCTCGACGACGAGAGGATGGCGACGCACCGGACGTCATAACTGGTACATTTCTTATTTTTGAAGTGCCATTTACTGCTTTGATAGATATTGGATCAACTCATTCATATGTTGCCTGTACTGTATTTGGGACTTTGAGCATTAAATCTAAGATTGCTGCTAGAGAGATGTCTATGGTTAGCCCTTTAAGACAATCTGTGGTAGTGAACAAGTTGTTTAGGAATGTGCCTTTAGAGGTGCAATGGATCGTTTTCCCGGCAGAATTGATGGAACTGCCGTTCGGCGAGTTTGATCTGATCTTAGGCATGGACTAGCTAGTTAAGCACTGTGCAAACTTGGATTGCACTGCTAAGCGTATGGTTTTAAGAACTCAGAGGATGAGGAAGTAATTGTGATAGGAGAAAAGAGATTATCTGTCCCATGTGATTTCGGTACCAAAGGCTGAAAAGATGGTGCGAAAAGGGTGCGAGGCGTTCCTAGCTTTCATCAGCACATCGGATGCCAATGAATTGTCTGTAGGGGATGTCAGAACTATGAAGGAGTTCTTGAACATCTTTCCTGAAGAGCTTCGGGGTTGCCTCCGGATTGCGAGGTGGAATTTGGCATTGAGCTACTTCCAGGAATGGCTCCAGTGTCCATCGCTCCTTATAGGATGGCACCGAAGGAGCTGGTAGAACTAAAAGCTCAGATCCAAGAGCTATTGGACCGCGGATTTATCTGACCAAGTGTATCTCCGTGGGGAGCGCCAGTTTTGTTCGTGATGAAAAAGGATGGGTCGATGCGTATGTGCATTGACTATCGCCAATTGAACAAGTTGACTATTAAGAATAAATACCCGCTACCAAGGATTAACGATTTGTTCGATCAGCTGCGAGGAGCTTCGGTTTTCTCAAAGATAGATTTGAGATCGGGGTACCATCAGTTAAGGGTCAAGGAGATGGATATTCACAAGCCTGCTTTCCGAACTCGTTATGGGCATTACGAGTTTCTAGTGATGCCATTCGGACTGACTAATTCGCCAACCGCTTTTATGGACATGATGAACCAGGTCTTCCAACCCTATCTAGACCGGTTTGTGATGGTGTTATAGACGACATTTTGGTGTATTCAAGAACGGAGGAGGAGCATGATTCTCATCTTCGGGTTGTGGTGGTGGTGTTATAGCAAGTGTGAATTTTGGCTGAAGGAAGTGACCTTTTTGGGGCATGTTGTTTCTGCCGAGGGGATTAGGGTTGATCCCCGAAAGATCGAAGCTATATTGGATTGGAAACCATCGAAGTCAGTGTCAGAAATTCGAAGTTTTCTGGGTTTGGCTAGGTATTATAGAAGGTTCGTTGAGGGGTTCTCGTTGATTGCTGCACCTTTTATCAAGTTATTGAGAAAAGGAGTACTGTTTGTTTGGGCCGATAAACAACAGGAAAGTTTTGAAAAGTTAAAGAAGATCCTGACTGTGGCACCAGTGTTGATTCAGCTTGATGTTGGAAAGGAATTTGTCGTCTATTATGATGCATCGCGCACAGGTTTGGGTTGTGTGCTAATGCAAAAAGGGAAGGTGGTAGCGTATGCATCTCGTCAACTAAGGCCGCATGAGATGAACTATCCCACTCATGTTTTGGAGTTAGCTGCAGTGGTGTTTGCCCTAAAGATATGGAGACACTATCTGTACGGAGAAAAATCGATTATCTTTACTGACCACAAAATTCTGAAGTATCTTCTTACCCAAAAGACGCTGAACTTAAGGCAGAAGAGGTGAATAGAGTTGCTGAAATACTATGACTGCTCGATTGAGTATCACCCGAGTAAAGCCAACATGGTGGCAGATGTGTTGAGTTGTAAGGTGATATCAGATTTGAGAGCAATGTTTGCTCATCTCAGCCTTTACGAAGACGGCAGCTTGTTAACGGAACTTCAAGTGAAACCGACATAGGTAAGCCAGATTAAAGAAAAGCAATTGTTGGATGAATCATTGGGTTCTCGGCTTCAGCAGGTGGAAAGGGGAGAGATTGTGAATTTTGAGCTGGATAGTGAAGGGGTATTATATTTCCGTGGAAGAATATGTATACCGAAGGACTCTGAGTTGAGGCAGATGATTCTGCGGGAAGCGCATAGTAGCCCATACGCTATGCATCTCGGTGGAAGCAAGATGCATCAGGACCTACGTGAACTGTATTGCTGGCCTAGTCTGAAACGGGAAGTTACTGACTTTGTAAGTAAGTGTTTGACATGCCAGCAAGTGAAGGCGGAACATTAGTTGCCTTTGGGGTTGCTGCAACCGGTGAAGATTCCACTTTGAAAGTGGGAGATGATAACGATGGATTTTGTTAGTGGGCTACCCCTAATGCTTACTAAGAAAGATTCAGTGTGGGTAATCGTTGACCGGTTGGCTAAGTCCGCACACTTCATACCGGTTCGTACCGACTATTCGTTACAGAAGCTGGCCAAGCTGTATGTGGCAGAAATCGTGAGACTGCATGGGGTACCAGTGTCTATCATATCAGACAGGGACCCTAGATTTACATCATGGTTCTGAAATACGTTACATGAAGCTTTGGGTACAAGGCTAGATTTCAGCACAGCATTCCACCCACAGACTGACGGTCAGTCGGAAAGGGTAATTCAGATTCTGGAAGACGTGTTAAGGGGCTGTGTGATTGACTTCAGGGGTAGTTGGGAAGATTACTTGCCGTTAGCTGAATTCACGTACAATAACAGCGATCAGTCTAGCATTTAGATGGCACCCTACGAGTCGTTGTATGGTCGTAGGTGTCGTACCCCTACCTGTTGGACAGAGTTAGGTGAGCGACAGTTGTTGGGTCTAGAATTGGTCTCAGAAATGAAGGAAAATGTTAAGCTGATTCGGAACCGGTTAAAAGAAGCTTCTGATAGACAGAAATCATATGCGGATTTGAAGCGTAGGGAGATAGAATTTTCAGTGAGGGATCACGTCTTCTTGAAAGTCTCACCATGGAAAAAAGTTTTAAGATTTGGATGGAAGGGCAAGTTGAGCCCTAGATTCATCGGGCCTTATCGAGTGCTGAAATGTGTGGGACCGGTTGCTTATCAGCTTGAATTACCCCCAGAGCTGAGGCAGATACATAATGTATTTCATGTTTCAATATTGAGGCGTTACCGTTCAAATCCATCTCACGTGATGTCGGTGGAAGAAATTGAGTAAGACCCTATCTGTCTTTTGAAGAAAAACCAGTGCAGATTTTGGACCGGAATGTTAAAGTGTTGAGGAGGAGATTGGTTCCATTAGTCAAAGTGTTATGGCGTAATCACGGTTCAGAGGAAGCTACACGGGAACCACAAGAGGCAATGCGACAGCAATACCCTCACCTCTTTTAATCAGGTAAATTTCGAGGTCGAAATTTCTTTAAGGAGGGTAGAACTGTAATATCCTAAAATTTGGGGGTCTGTAAAATTTGGGTAATTACATGTGTTGTGCTTGTTATGTTGTTTAGGCGTGTTTGGGGGTCCTAGGGAGGCCTAGGGAGGCCTAGTGTCGTGTTGGGGCCTTGGTAAAATTTTACTTTTTGGGCACTTAAAGGGGGAGAGCTGGTGGAAGCAGGCCTTAAGAATAATTGTTTGTGTTTGTTAACACAAGTGAGCTGGTGGCATAGTGGTGATGGCGTGAAATGGCAGAGGGGAGAGCTTGGGTTCGAATCCCACATGCTGCAAAGTATGACATTTATTTTTGTGCCCAAGATGGAGAAGATGTGGTGTTGGCGTGGGACTCTGATGGGATGGTTGTTGAATGAGTCAAAGAATTCAAAATGGAAGGAGGAGAGGAGTTTGGGAGGTTTGAATGGGTTAAAGTGGTTGGGTGATTTCAAATGGTGGATGGAGAGTGAACGGGGGAGTGAATCAAGGAGTAAAGCAAGGGGATTTGGGAGTGTGGTGATAGTAGGCCGAAAATGGGAACTAGAGAGGGGGTGAAAATTCGGCTAGGGCGTGTTGGGTAGCATATTCGGTCTAGTGAGGAGGTTGTGCGCTGAAATTCTCTAGTGCTTCTTAGTGTTTCCTCTTTTCTTTCTTTTGCATTTTCGGCAGTTGCTACTCAAGTATTTCGGGTACCTTGTTGCTTCCTTTCTCTTAGCCGAAACCCCTATTTGCTTTTCCCCTTTTTCTTTCTCATTTTAGACACCTTCTTTTCCTTGATACTTGACAAGCACCAATAGTCGAATTTATCTACCCATCTTTTCTCTTTTGTTGATTAATTCGTCTCTCATCTTTTTCTCATTTATCCGTTTTGCTTTCTTCATTTGCACTCTCTTTTTCTTAGGCCGAACCTTTCCCTCATTTCCAATTGAAGTTGGCTTCTTTATTCCTCGTTGTTAGTTAGAACCAAGTTGCCTGAAGAGTGAGGGACTTGGGTTTGCTGAATCTACCTTGGCTATTTGACACTGTGGTGAGCAAGGTAATACCTTTTCTTTTATTTTTTTTCCTTTTTATCGATTCTTTCTTTTCCCTTCACTCTAAAAGCCGAATCCATTCTTCTTGCAAGGCCGAACCTCTGCTTCTCTTGCGACTCATCTCTGATTCGAGGATGAATCTGTTGTTGTGCGGTTCCTCATTTATCAAGGTAAGGAGTTTTCTCTCTGGTTTCTTTGCGATTATTTTCTTTCTATTTTACTCTGCCATAACCAAACCTTCTTGTTAGACAACCACCATTCTTTCACTGTGATACTTTACTGATCAAGACTTTCTTCATGGAGGTGAGTGACATCCGATCTAAGGGGATTGCGTTAAGGGAGCCTAAGGGGAGTGGAATCGTAATCTCTGCTCCCAAGTTCAAACGACGTAGGGTGTCAGCGATTCGGGATTTCTCGCAGGGTTGTGGAAGGGGGAGACATCAGATTTGGACAAGCAAATTGTGGTGGTTTGTGCTAGTGAGGCTGACGTCGATCGGGAGTGTCTAGTTCTTCACGTAATCAGGTGTGTAATCTCACACCTTATTTCGTTTATTTCGTATTATTCTGTATGTCGGCTAAAAGCCGCATTACCCATAATGGGTAAGCTATTATGATACCCCTAGCAAGTGAGCTGGGAATAACCCAGGCAAGTAAATTTACGACTATATTCATTTGGGTAGATTTAGTATGATTGTATGTGATCTGATTATTTGCTATGCTAGTACGTTCTTGCATACACTATATTATTATGACATGATATGTTGCATGGGATTGGAATATTGATGATCGGGGAAGTGTATTTCGGTGGCTTTGCCACATATTTCGGTGACTGTCACATTTTGTCCGGTGGCTATGCCACGTATATGTCGATAATCTGATGGCTCTGCCACAATTTCGGCGATGAGCAGCGTGACTGCCATCGAGGTGTGTAGCGGTTGGAGAGTTGATTGTAGAAATCCCCACAGGTGTGTTAGGTTGGATACGGGTGGTGTGTAGCGGATGGAATATTAGGCTGAGCTGGGTTGTATTGCATACATTGTCTGTATTATCATGTTGATAGGGCTAAGGCCCAGTTTGTCTTCGTAAGGGCTAAGGCCCAATTTGTTTCCGTAAGGGCTAAGGCCCAGTTAATGTCTGACTAGGGGGATTACACACTGAGTTCTCGTAACTCACCCCCTGTTTAATCTTACAGGTGATCCTCAGCATTGAGGATCTGGAGCCGATGTGGACTCTGTGGTGGCCATACATCGTTTCTTTAGTAAATCTCGTTTTACTTTACTTTAAATTTTTATTTCAATTTGGGTTTATGTTTTGTAATAAGGCCTTTGGTATTTTATTTGGTTTTAACTTTTAACTCGGTTGCTGCTTATTATTAAATGTTCAATACAGGATTTTCCTAAAACCTTAATACCTGTTGTTTTCCAAAATGTTAACGAATGGTTGTTCAAACTATAATTGATTAAACACTAGGTTCTCTTAAACGTCGAAACAGTTTTCAAAATATCACATGTTCGAAATTCACTGAAGCTGATTTCTGATATAAACAAGATTTTACCAACAATTCAAACTCAAATCTCCTAATAAAAACAATTTTCAAATTAATCGCAACTTTTCTAAAATGGACATGGAGTTAAACGTGTTTTTATAAACAAACACCTAAACTCGAGGTTTTAAAGAGAATACGAACATTTTAACAAGTATGCAACTTTCTTTAACAACCCTTCCATGTGACATGCCAGATCCGGTCATGACGTCTAGGCGGGTTTGGGGTGTTACACGCATGATTTTAGACATAAGAGGAGCTTGTGGCCTAGTGGCTAGCGGCGTGGATTATGTTACAAGGGAGCCTGAGCTCGAATCCCATCGCAAGCATAAAGAGATATTTATTTTGCTAAGTTGGGACAGCCAGAGTTTGTGTTGGAATTAAACTCCGCTGAAGGACGGATCCCACATCGGGAAGCTAGCAAGAGGGAAGGTGAGAAGCTGGCTTTAAATAGAGCAATCTATGAGGAGAGTAAGCACACCTTGGTTGGCGTTTGGGCACAGGAGTGGTCGGAGCGCGGATTAACTCCAGATTCCTATAAGGTGTGGTTTTCGGACTACTCTAGCTGTAGAGCGGCAAATGTCGAAATACCGGTCACACGGCGATGGTAGCCACACGAGCGTGCGAGCGCACGTGTGGGAGCTTCGACGCGATAGTTGAGGCCACCACGAGTATTCTTGTGGGTTTAGGCTGTTTGGGCCAAGTGGGCCTAATGGGCCCATGGGCCCATATGAATAAATTATATGATTATGTAGTAGCATATTTGTGGCTAGATTTGGGCTAAATGGGCCACACGAGCATGTGGGCCCATTTGGGGCGAGAATGGGCCTTAGGCCCATTCGTGTTGTTATCTCTGTTTAGAATACCCTTGGTTTACAAATTACTGAAATACCCTTGGTTTACAAATTACTGAAATACCCTTGGTTTACAAATTACCGAAATACCCTTGGTTTACAAATTACTAAAATACCCTTAATTTAGAAAATTACCGAAATACCCTGGATTTGTAAAATTACCGAAATACCCTCGGATTACAAAATTATCGAAATACCCTTGATTTGTGAAAGTATCAAAATACCCTCAATTTGCGAAATTACCAAAATACCCCTGTAAGGTAGAATTACCGAAATACCCTTGAAGGGTAGAATTACCCAAATACCCCGGAAGGATAGGATTATCGAAATACCCTTATAGGGTAAAATGACTATTTTGCCCTTGTAGGTAAATGACTGATTTAGACTGTGAATTTTACTGATTTGACTGTGATTGTATAACTATGAGTTTAACTAACTTGACAGTGGCCGAGTGACTGATATGCTGTTAATATATGTTTAGATGACTGTTACTGAGCATGGCCATTTTGCATACATGTGTAATGATTGAGCATGATATACACGACATACTGCATTGGGTTGGGTTATGCTTATGGAGGAAGTACTGTACTGGTGGCTATGCCACGTTATACTGATTTAGTGGCTCTGCCACGATATATTGATTTTAGTGGCTCAGCCACGTATACTGTTACTGGCAGCTTTGCTGCGTTGATACTGGCAGCTCGGCTGCGTTGTTGGTGTGTAGGGCTGGGTGGGTTGACTTGGTCCCCACATGGAGTGTAGGGCAGGTACGGGTGGTGTGATGGTTGCATTGGGTTGGGATGCATCCTCATACTATTGCATACTTGTTTATGAGATCTGTCACTGTACTGGGCTTAGGCCCACTTGTTCTGTTATTGGTTTGGGCTAGGCCCAATTAATACTGTTATGGGCTATGACCCAAATAATTTCGTAGTGGGCTTTGACCCATGTATGCTCTGATCTGTACTGTACTGTTACTGCTGAAAGGGCTTCGGCCCAGACTATTTAGGTTTCTATTTCTGTATACTGACTGTTACTCTGGTAAGGAGATTAGACACTGAGTTTTCGCAAGCTCACCCTGTTTTTAACTGTGCAGGTAATCCCTAGCCTTAGACGGATCGGAGCTGCGAAGGACTCGTAGGTGACCACACGTCCGATTGGCTTTAAAGTACAAGTCCTATTTTTATTTTAGTTTAATTTGTTGGGTTATAAATTTTGTAATTAGGCCTTAAGATTTCTGAACTTTAAGTTTTGGGATTTTATTGTTTTATAATTGCTAGAAGTAGAACATGATTTATCGAAATAACTACTGTTTTTCAAAATATCACGTTCCGCAACTGTTTTAAATTAAGCTTTCCGCAATAAACAAGGTTTTAAAGATAATACTGTTTTTCATGAATGATTTCTAATAAACCACGTTTTGAAAATAAGCAAACGAAATCTGAGGTTTTGAATAGCAGAAACTTTTTACGTTATAAGAAGGGTTCTAATGAGAGCATGGTTTTTGAAAAACTCTTCAATGTGACACGCCAGATTTGGGCCTAACTTTTAGGTCGAGTTTGGGGTGTTCCATTTAATGGTATCAGAGCCCGGTTGCAAAACTCGGCTGTGGATTGGGTTTTCAAAATTGAATTTCTGAAAGTGTCATTTGAAAAAGGCTTGAAAAGATTTGAAGTTCTGAAATGCTGTATTGACCGTTTTTCTGAAAGTGTGGTACACCGAGTCTCCGGCGCCGAATCTGTAAGTTTTCTGAATACTTTTGTCTGTTTAGAAATTGAAATCTAGTGAGTTAGAAATACGGTGGTTCTTTAGATTTTAGACTGTATCTTTTTGTATTTATTCTCTATGTGTTTTGTTTGGATGTGATGTTTGAATATAGAAATTGTATGCATGTGTAATAACTATCTGTTTGTTTTTGTGGTTTGATGTTTGGTTGTGTGTAAGAGGTTTCAAGATTAAGTTAAAAGTGTATTGGTGTTATTGGGATGAGAGTGCGCAGCGGCAGCGTAGTAGGGTAGTCTGTGTTAAAAGACTGATAGATAGTTGGAAATTTCGAGGACGAAATTTCTTTAAGGGAGGTAGAATTGTAACGCCCCAAATTTGGGCCTAGTAGAATTGGGCCTATTGGGCCTTGGGCATGGGAGCGTTTAAAATTTTTGAGAACAAGAGAACGACACTAATGCAAGTTGGACCTATTAGGTGAGTGATTTTGGAAGGTTAGAGGGCTTCTATGAAGTCCCGGGATCAAACCTGGGCTTTAGGAAAATTTTGGTTTTAGGTGAGTAAAACCCTGGGGGTTAGTAAGTAGGCTTTAAGAATAAAATGTGGAAAAAAATGACACAAAAGGAGTTGTGGTCTAGTGGCAAATGGCGTCACATAAAAGATAAGGGAATGACGCCATACAAGGAAGCAAGGGGTCCAAGGTTCAAGTCTTGGCGCTTGCATTTCATTTTGATTTATTTTTTAAGTGAACTTAGACATTGGTGCATAGACTTATATTTAGTTGCGCATGATTTTAGACACAAGAGGAGCTTGTGGCCTAGTGGCTAGCGGCATGGATTATGTTACAGGGAAGCCTGAGTTCGAATCCCATCGCAAGCAAAAAGGGATATTTATTTTGCTAAGTTGGGATGGCCAGAGTTTGTGTTGGAATTAAACTCTGCTAAAGGATAGATCCCACATCGGGAAGCTAGCAAGAGGGAAGGTGAGAAGCTAGCTTTAAATAGAGCAATCTATGAGGAGAGTAAGCACACCTTGGTTGGCGTTTGGGCACAGGAGTGGTCGGAGCGCGGATTAACTCCAGATTCCTATAAGGTGTGTTTTTCGCACTACTATAGCTGTAGAGTGTTAAATGCCGAAATGCCAGTCACACGGTGATGGTAGCCACACGAGCGTGCGAACGCATGTGTGGGAGCTTCGACGCGATAGTTGAGGCCACCACGAGTATTCATGTGGGTTTAGGCTGTTTGAGCCAAGTGGGTCCAATGGGCCCTTGGGCCCATATGAATAAATTGTATGATTGTGTAGTAGATATTGAACTGGTTTAGGTGAATGGCATATCTGTGGCTAAATTTGGGCTAAATGGGCCACACGAGCATGTGGGCCCATTTGGGCCGAGAATGGGCCCTAGGCCCATTCGTATTGTTATCTCTGTTTAGAATACCCCTGGTTTACAAATTACTGAAATACCCTTGGTTCACATATTACTAAAATACCCTTAATTTAGAAAATTATCGAAATACCCTCGATTTGTAAAATTACTGAAATACTCTAGGATTGCAAAATTATCGAAATACCCTTGATTTGTGAAAGTACTGAAATACCCTCAGTTTGCGAAATTACCAAAATATCCTTGTTGGGTAGAATTACCGAAATACCCTTGAAGGGTAGAATTACCCAAATACCCCGGAAAGATAGGATTACCGAAATACCCTTATAAGGTAAAATGACTATTTTGCCCTTGTAGGTAAATGACTGATTTAGACTGTGAATTTGACTGATTTGACTATGATTGTATAACTATAAGTTTAACTGACTTGACTGTGGGCGTGTGACTGATATGCTGTTAATATATGTTTAGATAACTGTTATTGAGCATGGCCATTTTGCATACATGTGTAATGATTGAGCATGATATACACGACATACTGCATTGGGTTGGGTTATGCTTATGGAGGAAGTACTGTACTGGTGGCTATGCCACGTTATACTGATTCAGTGGCTCTGCCACATATACTGATTTTAGTGGCTCAGCCACATATACTGTTACTGGCAGCTTTGCTGCGTTGATACTGGCAGCTCGACTGCATTCTTTGTGTGTAGGGCTGGGTGGGTTGACTTGGTCCCCACATGGAGTGTAGGGCTGGTACGGGTGGTGTGATGGTTGAATTGGGTTGGGATGCATCCTCATACTATTGCATACTTGTTTATGAGATCTGTCACAGTACTGGGCTTAGGCCCACTTATTCTGTTATTGGTTTGGGCTAGGCCCAATTGATACTGTTATGGACTATGACCCAAATAATTTCGTAGTGGGCTTTGACCCACGTATGTCCGATCTGTACTGTACTATTACTAGTGAAAGGGCTTCGGCCCAGACTATTTAGGTTTCTGTTTTTGTATACTGGCTGTTACTTTGGTAAGGGGATTACAGACTGAGTTTTCGCAAACTCACCCGGTTTTTAACTGTGCAGGTAATCCCCAGCCTTAGATGGATCGGAGCTGCGAGGGACTCGGAGGTGACCACACGTCCGATTGGCTTTAAAGTACAAGTCTTATTTTTATTTTAGTTTAATTTGTTGGGTTATAAATTTTGTAATAAGGCCTTAAGATTTCTGAACTTTAAGTTTTAGGATTTTATTGTTTTATAATTGCTAGAAGTAGAACATGATTTATCGAAATAACTACTGTTTTTCAAAATATCACGTTCCGCAACTGTTTTAAATTAAGCTTTCTACAATAAACAAGGTTTTAAAGATAATACTGTTTTCCATGAATGATTTCTAATAAACCACGTTTTGAAAATAAGCAAATGAAATCTGAGGTTTTGAATAGCAGAAACTTTTTACGTTGTGAGAAGGGTTCCTAATGAAAGCATGGTTTTCGAAAAACTCTTCATTGTGACACGCCAGATTCGGGCCTAACTTCTAGGCTGGGTTTGGGGTGTTACAAGTTTTGATTACATGGGTTACATATTGTTTTAAGCATCTCATTTGTTCATGAAAATGAATATTAACTAATGTATTTTTGTTGTTATAGTAGGTTTTATAATTAAATAATATATTTGATTAAAACATATCTAGTATGCAAATTTGTATTAATAAACTAATTAATTTTATGGTTATTCAAAATTGATTTAAAGAACTGTTAAAGATAGTAGTTTATATATAAGTTTTATATTATTCTATGTGTTAATTATTTAGAGAAATGACATGAGCAATTGTAAATGAAAAGTTCTATGAGTATGAATGGTTGGATTTTAAATTAAACTTCATGCATGTTTATGATGATGGTTATGAAAGAAAAAAATTGCTAGTTTTTGATTATGTCATATTTTTATATTTGAGATGAGACTTTTATTGATATGTTTAATTTAGGTTTGTTTTAATACATGACCTAACCAGTTATTCTTGGTAGTTAATTGATTATGCAAAACTCTTGTTAAAAGGGCTTTAAAAGTATTTTGAATTGATCTCATATCTAATTATGGCTAAACAAAATAATGAGTTATTTGTTCCACCAATTTTGCTTCATTCCCTGAAGTAAATGTAGCAATTCATAACAATTATGGAGATTTAACTTATTGTCATTACAAACAAATATATAAGAAGAAGATGGATGATGTGTCTAAAACTAACTATGATCACAATAAAGGCAAGCGCACCTATTGTTTATAGTATAGTTATGGTAAGACTAGTAATATCATATCCACAAGGAATAAGAGTACTAGTAATTACTATCTTTTTATTATCTAGCCTAAGAATTGGAGTGATTTCTTTAAACTAAAACTTAATTAAGACACGACAAAGAAAAAATTGAGAAAATACTTTAAGACAACTTTATGAGATAGACAATACCTACGGAAGAATTCACCTAGACTTCACTTACTACTTTTGATTCATATGATTTATTCACTTGACTTAATCCGTAGAATTCCCTGACTTATGTTAATATCTTTTTCAAGACTAAAAACAACAGACTCTAGGTTGATTAATTGAAATCTCTTTCTAATTAAAACCCATATTGTCGCATTAACTCGATCTATGGATTCCCTTATTAGATTTGACTCTAGTCCGACAAAAATTTGTCGCCCTATTTTTAGGGTTGCAATCAACTCCGCTTAATTGTGTTGATCTACTCTTAAACAAGGACTTTTGCTCCACTGAATAAACACATTCGACTTGAATCAATAACCTGAATTATCAAAACAAGAATAAGAACTCACAATTAAGAATAAGAACAAGTATTTATCTTATAAATCAAATAATAATAAGATCTGTCTTAGGTTTCATCCCCTTAGGTATTTGAGAGGTTTAGTTCATACTAATAAAGGGAAACATCTTAAAATAAGGAAAACAATAAAACATAAGAAAACCCAAAAACTTCTAAAGAACTTGATGGGAGATCTCCAGTCTTGATGAAGATCATTCTTCCGAGCTACTCCCCGAAGGTTGTCTTCGAGTATTTTCTACCTTCTCCTCGACGTCTTCTTTTATGTTGCCCCCTAGGGTGTTTATATAGGCTTTGGAACGCCTTTGTTGGCCCACAAGTAACCCTTTCCGAATAGGATTAAACCTGGGTTCAACAGGGACACGCCTGTGCGTGATGGCTTGGGCCGTGCTCAATTCTGCTCATCACACACGGCCGTGTGATCTACCCGTGTACGTTGGTCCAGGCCGTGTTGATTTTCGAGGTAGGCCCATTTTTTCCCTTTTTGGCCCGTTTCTCGTTCTTTTCGGCTCCCTAAGCTCTCTTGAGTGTAAAACATGAAATTAAAGGATTAGGAGCATCAAATTCATCAAATCTAATGAAAATTCATCCAAAAATAAGTCAAGCATGGGGTTAAAATTTGTATAAATTATGGTTTATCAATGGATGATTCAAAATGTTGCCAAATTCTATTCTTAGTACAGAATGTTCAATGTGTAATACCCTAAAGTTTTGTTTTCTTTGATTTGTTAAATTCTATTGTAAATAAGAATTTGTTTCATTGATTTAGTGCTTTGAGTGTGTCTTTGAGGTCTTGGGTTCGAATTGTTTTTGTAAGAAAATGAAAATATTTTATGTTTTGCCAAATTAAGGATGAGTTTAGATTTAATTTAAACTCTCTAATTGATATTTGATTAGTTGTTGGTATAGATTGTTGTTCTCTTTTTGTTTCAAAAACAAATAATATTATAATTTAATATTATTTTCCCCTACTTTTTTCTTTCTGTTTGGTTGTTTGTTTTGCTTCCTTCATTCCCTAGTTATGCCGTCGCCTTTCTCTCATGTTCTTATTTCAATTTAATTTTGCTTTGTTTTTCTTTTTTCTTTTCTTTCTTTCTTTTGTTCTTTCATGTTCTTTTTAAAACTTCGTTGGGTTCTTGTTTGGTCTCTTAGGTTATCAATTTCTATAATACGTTCTTAGTTGAATCGTTGCAACCCGATACTCGTGTAAGTGTCGTCAATTTCGTTCTTTCTTTGCTTAAATTTTTCTATTGTTATTTCTAGCTAAGTTGGGTTTTTGTTTGGTTTGTGTGCTTTAGCTTTTGGTGTTAATCGTGTGGGGTTCCTTAAGTGAAGGTCGCGGAGTAGGTGATCCACCAACGAATTGAGGCTTGTAAGGGTGCTATTGTCGTTTTAAGGTAAGGGTTTGATGTTGTTTTTGGGTTGTGAGTTGTCGAGATAGTTGGTTTGTGTCAAATTCCTCAATTGATCAATTTGAGATGATTGATTCTTAGCTAAATTTTTCGTGTAATCTATCAATTTAGAGTACTGGAATTCACGTTTGGTGATTCTACTTTGGTTTTGATGAGGTGTGTAACGAGAAACCCGAAAAACAGTGAATGGCGAAAGTCAAAAAATTACACTGTCGATGCCACATGGTCATGTACCAGGTCGTGTGGTAGGCCGTGTGTGACACACGGTTTGGGCTATTTGAGCTGTGTGGACCACACAGGCATTTGTGAGGCTGTGTGGGCCACACGGGCGTGTGAGCCCAAAATTCTAAAATTTTCGCTAATACTGTATACAACATTTTGATCGATTGTAGGCCTTCCGTGGGTTGGTATGTGATCAAATAGACTATAAAGTATGAAATCTGATCAACTGCTGGTATAAGTTCTGATATATGTTCATATATTTGAGATGTTATTTGTTAAATAAACCTTGTAATAGGCTATGAGAAACTCGAGAAATGCTATGTATACTTTAATGTATAACTATAGCATGTTTGATTCTATTCTATTCTGTATTTGCGTCTGGGACGGATTATATTATATGGAGGAAGTGTTTCTGTGAATGGCGATAATTCGCCTATTACACTGGCAGCTCAGCAACAAATATTCTGAAAAGTGTCATATCGACACTAAGTGGTGTATAGGGTTGGATGGGTGTTTCATACCCCATATGGTGTGTTGGGATGGTCGGAGATGGTGTATAGAGGATCAGGATAGGAATATATGTTTGTATCTGTACTGCTCTGATATGAATCTGTTCTGTTAAATCTGTTTGATATAAATTAATTGTTTACAGTTATTCATTATACATTGAGTTTTGTAAACTCATTTTTTGTTTTTCTAGTGTTTTTAGGTAATCCTCAGACTTAGGCAGATTGGTGCGGTGGAGCTCGGTTAAACTAATTTAGTTTCATTATCTGTTATACTTAAATTTGGGGTTATTATGTTTAATTTGTAACACCCCAAACCCGGCCTATGCGTTAAGTCCAGATTTGGCATGCCACACAAATCGATCTTTCATCTAGTAGCCAATAATTTAAGAAAAATAAATCTTCAAAACGATTTTGTAGATGGAGTTTATCAAAAATCGAGATTAATTTGAAATCCATGATTTTGAAAACATCAGAGTTTATAATTTGATTTTCAGAGAAATAATTGGTTGAAATAAATTCATAAAAGAGTTTCACAGAAATCTTATGAGTTAGTGATATTTAAGAAAAACCCCCTTTTTATACGCAGTTTAGGAAAACATCTATAAAAATTAAAATAGCCCCATTTAAGTGTCTAAAACATATTAAAATCCATCCACGAATAAAAATCCATGAAACAATACCAGAGGCCTTATTACATTGCAACTGAAATAATACTTAAATAAAAATACTTAAAAGAAGTTCAAAGTTTATATAAACCATCATTTGTAGTATGGCCTCCTCACGAGTCATCCCCGGCCCAAGCCTCCATCAATTATCATTACCTGAGAAGGGTAAGAAAAACGGGGTGAGTTACTTAGAACTTAGTGTGTAACCCACTTACCGTGTCCACTGGGCCAGAATCATTTAAGCATATAATTGGGCTTGAGCCCATCTACAAATGTACAATATATATAACAAATATAAAATGCATTTGATATGCAATTCCCAACTAAGCCTAAATTTCCATCCGCTACACACCACCCGTACCAACCAGCACACCTGTGGGGATCAAGTCAACCCACCTCGCCAACACACCAATTGCAGGCATAAAGCCATTTAAAATGTTGTGGCAGAGCCACCGAACTAGATTGTGGCAGAGCCACTAGAACTTCTCTTCAATTTTTATCCCAACCCATGCAATCATGTACGCATATACAAAGCATAACAATATTCATAAGATAATTTCAACATAAGGCCCATAATACAAGTTGGCCCATTAAGCAATCTAGCAATTTGGCCCTTTAAGTAGACTAGCAATTTGGCCCATTAATCGATCTAGCAATTTGGCCCTTCAAGCAGACTAGCAATTTGGCCCATTAATCACATGAGGCCTTTTTCAAAATTTTCACACTTTGACCAATTTATCAAATAATTCGTATGGCCCTAAATATCACATGGGGCCCAAAATATCACTTTTTAACCAAATAGCCCATTAAGGGCAATTTCATAATTTCCACAACTTTAATACCGATTTCATGCATTTACACAAAAAGTGTTAATATACCATATTTTCAAATTTTACCAACTTTACGATTTTTATTCTATTTGCTCACGGTACAATATCTAACCCATGAGATAAGTGTGAAATTACACACCTGATTACGGTGAGAACTATACTTTCCTGCTCGTCGATACCTAAATACGTGAGACGCTTGATTAGAACACTAATACTTAATATAAATCTATGTTAAGATAAACGATCTAGATCTTTTTACCCTCGAAATTTCGAACAACAACTATTTGTGGTTTCTCCCCGATTGATGGTTCATAACCCGTTGAAGATCCACGAACAGTCAATGGCTCAGGAGTACGAATGACTTCAAATAATTGATTTTCACTAGAGGAGGGTCCACAACCCGGTGGAAAATCTCGGATTGCCGAAATAGCCCTTCGCTTGAATCTAGAGGGAGTAGCCAAACCGCCCCTCTTTCGAACACTATTCACCACTCTTTTCGACCCTATCTTGTTTGCCTCTGTTGACAAAAGATTATTAGTCCTAATAATATATCAGAATTTAAGACTATTGGTTTAAAAGGGCGAATTCGGCTTACCTTAAAATTCCGAATGATTCTAAAAGAATCCCTTCAAAGTTATGATCCAAATTTGAATGACTTCAAGACTACTTCGAAAAGATGCTGATTCGGCCCTCCACTATTTCACTAAAAAAATAACGAAAGAAATCATCTAAATGAGTGATTGGTTATTCGGTTTAAAAGACTCTTCCAAGCCAATTTATAGATTCGGCCAAGGTGACCAAATAGCAAAAAGAGAAGACAAAAAAAAAATGATTCTTACCGATGATCCAAAGTTTGAATAGAAGAAAATGATTGAGAATAAAGTTATGAGGAATGGAAGATTCGGCTATGATATATCAAAGAAAGGAAAAAGATTTGGCTATGGAGATGGTCTCTAACATTTGGCCATAGAAAAAATATGAAGGAAGAAATGTGTTTAAAGGATAAGAAAAATGGAGAAAGAAAGAGAATAAGGATGACAGGTTTATGATTCGATTTTCAAAGGTAAGAGAAGAGCAAAGAAAAGGGTTTGGGACAATGGTGCATTCGGTATTGAGGAAGAAAGAAGAAAAGAAATGGTTTTTGTGTTTGATATTTTCGGCATTAGGAGAGAAGAAAAAAATGAATCACTTAAGACGTTGGCAAAATATGACCAAATGGTCAAAAGGAGAAGACAAAAAGAAGAAAAACAAAGATGTTTACCCAAAGCATCAAGCACATTCGGCTATGAGAGAATAATGAAAAAGAAAAGATGTTTTGAGAGAACAAAATGACCAAATGGGATTACACACTAGCTACATCCTTACCAAAGTCTACCACCAAAAATTTGGCTCCCCCTTAGTCCACAAAGCCGTCCAAGTTCATGGACAAGTTGGCCATTCCAAGTTTCCAAAACATAGCCCTTAAGATATGCCTTGTGTCCCCCCTACCTTCCATAAGCTTAGGATTTCTTTCCCCAAGTTCAAGCTTACCTTAACCATTAGCCACCTTACCATAAAAGAAATAGTCCAACCTTACCATAAATAAGGCTTGACCGACACATGCTATAAAGGTGCAAAAATAAAAGTCACCAAAATGCAATCCATGGAATTCGAACCTCTTCCCTCAAGCAACACTTATGGCCCCAACTCCACTTTACTACTAGCTCATCTTATGCTAGTTTTAGTCACTTAATTTCCTTAAACATCAAGGTCGCTTGATCCACTTCAATAAAGTACTCATTTCTAAAATTTATTCTAATTTCGAATAAGTCCCGAGCCTTCTCAAGACTATATTAAGCACACAAATTTAATCATTCACAAGCTAAGCACCAAAAACATGCAACATATAGATACTCAATTTTTAGGATGTTACATAATTATTCTTGAAATGTTTTGGTTTTTGGGATTTTATTTTCAATTTTTGCATGATACTATTAAAAACGTTTTATCGAAAATGTCTATTTTCTGCAAAATAACTGATTTTAAGAAAATAAACTTCGTTTTCCAAACATATTTAAGAATTTTTGCTGCTAAGTATTCATTTTGGAAAATGTAAGCACATATCGTTTTCAACTATAAATTTAAGTTAGATGTATTTTTCTTTTAAACTGGGGTTTAAGTAATAAAAGTTTACAACATTTTTCTAAAATTTACGAAAAATTGGATTCACAACCGTTTTATGTAACATCTCCATATTTGGCCATAACGTTTAGACCGGGTTTGGGGTGTTACACAATGATTTATATTAATTTATCATTTCTTAAAGTAGATGATATCTATATAATCTTATTGGTAAGAAATATGATATATGCTTACATTATTGTTTGAATTACTTTTTGCACATTCCTTGAAATGAATGACTGCAATAAATATAATAAATTTTATAATAATGATTATTTTTGGATATTGAAGATTTTGGCATATTCCCTAAAGCGATTATTGCATATAATTGTTTGGAAATTATATTGACTTTGTTGTCTTAGTGGCATTATAAACTACACATTGATTTAGAAATTTCCAGCAGTAAATGTCACAATAGTACTTATACGTGGATACAAAGTAAAAGGAATGACAGTAAAATTATCAATTTGCCAATTTATGTTGACATTATTAGTACAGTCGAAATGCATATTAAAGGAAACTAGAAGCTTACTGATACAAATGTATTTACTACTTGGCGTGACCAGTTAGACCATCCTAGATCATATATGATGTGAAAATTAATTGAGAATTCATATGGACATTCATTAAACAACCAGAAGATTCTTTAATTTAATGAATTCTCATTTGTTGCTTGTTTTCAATGAAAATTGCATATTAGAAACTCACTAGCTAAAGTTAAGATTTAATGTCTTGCATTTCTGATATTATATGATTCCTAGTAAATGCATCTACAAAATAATCACATATGTGTTATCAACTTGCAACCTCTCGTTTGCAAGATTGCTTGTTTAAATAATTAATTTTGGATTATGCAACTCATATTGCTAAAGTAGATGTGTTTATATCCCATTCTTTTATTGATTGAGTTTGAAAAACTTGCGTAATAGCTTGCTATTTATGTACTTAATGGTTTAGAGAAATTATTGATTGAACGCATCCGATTAATATCTAAACCATTACTTATGAGAACTAAACTTCCTATTTCAACATGAGATTATGTTGACTTACGTGTTGTACGCATCAAGCCAATAAGTTATAAACACTTCCCATTACAATTGGTTATTAGTCAAGAGTTAAATACTTCTCACCTTTGAATTTTTGTATGTGCGTATATATTCCAATTGCTCCACCGCAACGCACAAAGATGAGTGAATCCTCAAAGAAAGTTGAGAATATATATTAATTACAAGTTTCCTTGTATTATTAGATGTTTTGAATGTATTGGAAATTCAATTATTACATGTTTTGTGATTACTATTTTGATTTGATAGTTTTCCCGATATTAGGGGGAGAGAAATAATAGCTAAATGAAATCACTACTTGTAATGAGTTATCATTATCTAGATCCTTATAGAGAGTAATTTGTATTAGAAGTTCGAAAAGGATAACTCACTTTAATACAAGTTAACTTTCAGATGTATTCACAAACTTAATGAGAATAACCAAGTGCTATATACAATCTAATATTTTGAATCAAAGTCCACGAGGATAATGTAACATCTGGGATTTAGGGGTCTCGCATTTTAATTCGTATCTATGTGTTAGTATGCTCTGTATGTCTGTTTGAGTGTGTTTGGGGGCTTCGGGGAACCTTGGGATTAGGTAGGAGCTTTAGTGGAAATTTTGGTTTGAAGCTGATAAGGGGAGAGCTAGGGGAGCTGGGCCTTAAGGGATTTAATGTGATGTTCTGTGACACAACAAGTGGGGTGGTGGAGTGGCAAGGTGATGCCTAGGAGCAAGGGAGTTGACGTTTCAAGGAGGGAGTTCAAGGGGGGTAGAGGTTTGAGCGGCATGGGCAGCATTTTGGGTTGCATTTTACGTCAAGAGGGGGGAGGTAGTGGATTTGGCAATGGCATTTGAAAGGTGGAGGTTTGAATGGGTCAAACATTTTGAGTAGGTGGTGGGGAGGTATTTGTGGAGTTTGAATGATTCAAACTCATTTGAATGGGAGGTGTAGAGGGAGTTAAGGAGAAAATCGTGGGGAGTGTTGGCTAGGGAGTGTTAGTCGAATTTTTGAGTGGTGTAGGGGAGTGGGTGCATTCGGTTTTGGGAGGGGCTAAGTGTGCCGAAATTTGGGTTGGCCTTGGGTAACATTTTCGGCATTTGGTGTGTGTGCCTCACTTCTTGCTTTATTTTTTCTTTCATTTTCTTTTGTGCCGATAATCACTTGGCATTTCAATTCTTTTCTCTCTTTGGATTCATAGCCGAAATCTAGAAGACTATTTGGTGCATTTTGACTCGTTTTCTCTTCTCTTTATTTCTTTTCTAAAGGCCGAACCACAACTCTCTCTTCTCCTCTTTTCTTTTTCACTTTGACAGCCTTGAGCCTTCACTACTTTTGCAAAAGCTGAACAGCTCTTCATCTCTTTCTCTTGGTGGCTGAATGTACCTCTCACTTGTGAACCATAGCCGAACCTTTTGATCATTTTTATCTCTTCTTTTATTCATTGATTGCAAGCCCATCTCTTGACCGAACTCTTTCTACCCTTTCTCCTTGAATCTATTTCCATTTCATCCTTTGGGTGTTCGTTTGATCTTTGGTTTTTATCAAAGCCGAATATCTCACTTATTGGTGGTAACACTTTTTGTTTGTCAATTGTTAGAGGGAGCACCGTCGTTTGTTTAGTGCCAACTCTTCCAATCGGGTTCTAGTATTGTGGTAAGGGGTTTTTCTTTTATTTGAGCCTTGCTCTTTTCTCTTTGACTTGCCGAAATCTAAAGACTAACTCTACTTTTGTGTGTGGCCGAACCTATGGAGGGCTTGTCGTGTGTCTTTTGTTTGTAGCTAGCGTTAAGGGGGTTAAGGATCTTTCAGGATTCGATCAATCAAGGTAAGAAGGTATTTGGTTCGGCCAAAGGCCATTTCGTTTGGACAATAAATGTTAGGCTGAATCTAACATGGCTCGTGTAGGGATTTCGACAACTTTCAAGTTTAAGTGAGAGCCTCGGGATCTAGGTCGACTTTGCCAAGGAGAGAAAGGGGTTGGACACATAGTCCCTACCCCTAAATTCAAGAAGCGGTCAGTCTTAGCGGTTCGGGATTGGCCACCGAGGTGTGGGCCAGCTTCGGAGCAAATTCGTAGGCAGATTGCTGTAGTGTCGACTAGCGATAGTGTCGACATAGAGGGCGTGGTATTACAAGTTATCAGGTGTGTAATTAACACACTGTTTATTTATTTACTTTAATTAAAATATATGTATTGTATGTGGTAGCCGAAATAGTGGCTGTAGTGGTGTTATTACCCATTTTGGGTAATCCGGTAACCAGGTTAGTATACTACCTATGTTGAGGGTGTGGTTAATAATTGTGGATCAATGTAAGCATGTCATATATGCATATCGAGTATGTTCCTATGATATATTGCCATCTCATCATATTATGCTGCATGTGCATGGGGTTCGAGAGATATTGAATAAAGGGGAAGTGTGTACATTTATGTACGTGGGTGACTCTGTCATGATTAATGATGGCCTCGAGCCTCATTGTGGATTGATGATGACCTTGAGTCTCATCGTGGATATTTGTGATTTTAATCACGTGGATCAGTGGCTAGACCACTAAGTGGACTTTGAGCAGTGTGCCGTCGGCATAGACTGCCAAAGAGGTGTGTAGCCGATGGAGGGTCGATTTAGTAATCCCCAGGTGTGTGGTGGATGGAGATACAGGTGGTGTTTAGCGGTTGGATACTAGGTTGGGTTGGGTTAACATATTACATCATTATTCGTGGTATGTGGTTTGATGTGGATTTGGGGTCAAGCCCATTTGTGGAATCATGTGGTTTAATTGCACACTGAGTCTGGTGACTCACCTTGTTCTTCAAACAATGCAGGTAATTCGTAGTTCATTGGACCGGGCTGGAGTGGATCCGAGGTGGCCATGCAGAAGCTGTTTTTTTTATTTCTAAGTACATTATAAACTTTTAATTACTTTTTAGGATATTTTTATTGTAATAAGGCCGCTTTAAATGTTTTGAGATATCATGGTTTAACTCGGATTTATTATTGGTTAATTAATTAAAAGTGGTTTTTAAGATATTTATAACATAAGAGTAACAAATGAAGTTTTTGTTTAAATTTTGGATCGCTTATAAACAATCGTTTTTCTTGAAACTCAAGCATGAATAATGATTTGAACTTTATACAACCCGAGATTTTTATTCGTAGACAAATTGCTAATTTTAAACGAGAAACCCCTTTTAAACGAAGTATTTGTTTTAGAACTTAAAACTTAGTTTTCACCTTCAAAACAAAACTCTTTCCAACCTTTTTCCCAGTAACATTCTGAATGCAGCCGTGATGTTTTGGGTCAGGTTTGGAGTGTTACAATTTGGTATCAGAGCCCAGGTTTTAAACTCGGCCTTTGTGTTTTGAGGCCCATAACATCTTCAAAATTGGTATTTAAAGTTAGCTAAAAGAAATTTTTCGTGGAATGGATTTGTGAGGGCATGGCACTTGAATCTTCCGGCCCAGGTCCGCCAGGTAAGTCTTCTAACTGTTGAATGAATTGAATGAAAATGGTTATGTGGTGCATTGTTGAGGACATTAGGATTTAAGATATTCTCTTTAGAGACTGAAACCTTTAGGGATGTGTGCTCTTTACGAAAGAATAACTTGAAATACTGTGTCATAAAACTACTCCTTTAATCAACAAGTGGAAAAAAAAGCTAATGCATAAAATTTCTTAAAACAGATTAAAACGTGACGATAGACATGAGTTCTAGGGGACGTGGTCGTAATGTGCGTGGGCGTGGTAGAGGTAGAATGGCTGTGTCAGAGCCAGTTGGGTCTGGTCATGGTTCGGGGAACGAGACGCCGCCACCAGCTACGGAAGCGGAGTTTCAAGATCAAACGGGAGGAGACGACGTAGTGTCTCAGGCTATGCTGCGGGTTCTGGAGAGAGTTGCGGGAGTGAATATGGGTACTGGGGCCTGGAAGTCTGTGTCTGAGTGACTCCGAGCGAATGGAGCCGAGATATTTAGGGGTGTCTTGGGGGTAGCTCCGAATGTAATAGAGTTTTGGTTAGAGGCAGTCGAGAGGATCATGGATGACTTGGACTGCACAGCTGAGGAAAAGTTGAAGGGCGCCGTGTCCTTACTTCGAGATGAGGCCTACCAGTGGTGGCTCACTGTCAGAGAGGGTACTCCGGCAGACCGAGTAGATTGGAGTTTCTTTAAGATAAAGTTTGAAGGGAAGTACATCGGGGCTAGTTATGTGGACGCACAGAGGAAGACGTTCCTAAACCTGGTACAAGGGGGTAAGACGGTAGCTGAGTATGAGGAAGAATTCTTACGACTGAGTCGGTACGCCAGAGGGATGGTTGCAACTAACTACGAGCGCTGTGTGAGATTTGAGGATGGGCTGCGAGATGAGCTGCGGGCGTTGATAGCTTATCAACAGGAAAGGGACTTTGCTACTTTGGTAAAAAAAGCTCGGATAGCTGAGGAGGTTAAGAAAACTGAGAGGCAGAACAGAGATAAGGACAGAGGCAAAAATAAGAGGGGTTTTGGACCGTCAGCATCATCTGGGGGTTTTCAGAAAAAGCCTAGGGTTAAGGGTCCTGCTCGCGTTTTTATGCCGGCTGCTGGGAATCAGTTTCGTCCGTGTGCTCAGTGTGGAAGGTCTCATGTAGGAGAGTGCTGGGGAAGGAATAAGGAGTGTTACAGGTGTGGGTCAAAGGATCATTTGGTTAGGAATTGTCCTCAGGACATGGCTAGGACTCGGACAGTAGGTCAGGGGTATGTGCAGCCAGGAATGGGTGGTCAACAGGTGTCAAGGGGTCGTGGTCCGAACCGTGGAGGGAATAGTTTTGGCCGAGGTTGTGGAGCACCGGGCAGAGATGCTGGGAGCTCAGATGCAAGACAGCCTGGGTTGGTTTACGCAACCAAACGTCGTGAGGAAGGGGATGCACCAAACGTTATCACGAGTACGTTTTTCATTTTTGGGTTACCCTTTACTGCTTTAATTGATGTTGGGTCGACTCACTCCTATATTGCTAGTATGGTGTCTGGAACCTTGAATGTGAATCCTGAAATTGTCTCTAGAAAGATGATAATACTTAGTCCTTTAGGGCAATTAGTAGTGGTAGACAAACTTTTTAGAGATGTGCCTTTAGAAGTTCAGGGGTCAGTGTTTCCAGCTAACTTGATGGAGCTGCCATTTGGGGAATTTGACTTGATCCTAGGCATGGACTGGTTAGTAAGGTATCGTGCGAATTTGGACTGTGATGCTAAGCACATGTCGTTGAAGACTCCCGAGGACAATGAGGTTTTGGTGATAGGTGAGAGGAGAGACTACCTGTCTAATGTAGTGTCTGCTCTTAAGGTGAAGATGATGGTGAAGAAGGGGTGCTTGGCTTTCTTAATGTTTGTTAGTGCTTTGGATGCAAAGGAAGCAGCTGTGGAGGAGGTTAGAACAGTAAAGGAGTTTGTAGATGTTTTTCCGGAAGAACTTCCAGGGTTGCCTCCGGATCGTGAGGTGGAGTTTGGAATCGACCTTCTGCCAGGTACAGCGCCGGTGTCCATCGCTCCTTACAGGATGGCACCGAAGGAGTTGGTTGAACTTAAAGCCCAGATCCAAGAGTTGTTAGATCGCGGTTTCATTCGACCCAGTGTGTCTCCATGGGGAGCACCGGTGTTGTTCGTAAAGAAGAAGGACGGATCTATGCGTATGTGCATAGATTACCGCTAGTTGAATAAGCTGACGATCAAGAACAAGTACCCGCTGCCGAGGATAGATGACTTATTTGATCAGCTCAAAGGGGCTGCGGTCTTTTCGAAGATAGATTTAAGGTCGGGATATCATCAGCTTAAGGTGAAGGAAGTAGATATTGACAAGACGGCTTTTCAGACTCGATACGGGCACTATGAATTCCTGGTAATTCCGTTCGGGTTGACGAACGCACCAGCTGCGTTCATGGATATGATGAATCGAGTTTTTCAACCTTGTCATAGATGACATTCTGGTATATTCCAAGTCAGAGGAGGAGCATGATGCGCATTTTTGGGTAGTGCTGCAGGTTTTAAGGGAGAAGAAATTGTATGCCAAATTTAGCAAGTCCGAATTTTGGTTAAGAGAAGTTGCTTTTCTAGGTCATGTAGTATCTGCAGAAGGGATAAGAGTGGATCCTCGGAAGATTGAGGCGATACTGGATTAGAAACCACCTAAGTCGGTGGTGGAGATTCACAGTTTCTTGGGGTTAGTAGGTTACTACAGAAGATTTGTCGAGGGTTTTTCCTCAATAGCAGTGCCTTTGACTAAGTTGTTGAGGAAGGAGGTACCTTTCGTGTGGACGGACAAGCAGCAGGAGAGTTTCGAGAAGCTAAAAAGGGTCTTGACTGAGGCTCCGGTTTTAATTCAGCCTGAAGCAGGGAAAGATTTTGTGGTGTATTGTGATGCTTCTCATATGGGGTTAGGTTGTGTGCTGATGCAGGAAGGGAAGGTTGTTACCTATGCGTCCCAGCAGTTAAGACCACATGAAGTCAACTATCCGACGCATGACCTGGAGTTGGCTGCAGTGGTTTTCGCTTTAAAGGTGTGGAGGCATTATTTGTATGGAGAGAAGTCGGTGATCTACACGGGCCATAAGAGTTTAAAGTATCTGCTAACTCAGAAGGAGCTGAACTTGAGGCAGCGAAGGTGGGTGGAGCTGTTGAAGGATTACGACTGCTCGATTGAATATCACCCGAGGAAGGCAAATGTAGTGGCAGATGCACTAAGTCGAAAAGTAGTATCAGATTTGAGAGTGATGTTCGCTCATCTTAGCCTATATGACGACGAGAGTTTATTAGCGGAGCTACAGGTGAAGCCGACATGGATAAGTCAGGTAAAAGAGAAACAGTTGGTGGATGAGGTTCTGAGTGCTCGACTTCTGCAAGTACAGAATGGGGGATTAGAGGACTATAGTGTGAACAGCGATGGAGTTTTGTGTTTCCGTGGTAGGGTTTGTATGCCAAAAGATGTGAAGTTGAGGCAGAAAATTCTTCGGGAATCGCATATTAGCCCTTACACTATGCATCCTAGAGGGAGTAAGTTGTATAGGGATCTACGGGATCAGTTTTGGTGGCCTGGATTGAAGCGGGAAGTTACGGAATTTGTGGGGAAGTGTTTGACGTGTCAGCAGGTCAAAGCTGAACACCAAGTGCCTTCGGGGTTGCTGCAACCAGTGAGAATTCCGCAGTGGAAGTGGGAGAGAATCACGATGGATTTCGTTAGTGGGCTTCCTCTCACGCCTACTAAGAAGGACTCGATATGGGTAATTGTGGATCGATTGACAAAATCTGCTCATTTCATACCTGTTCGTGTTGATTACTCTCTGTAGAGGTTGGCAAAGCTGTATGTAGCGGAAATTTTGAGACTTCATGGGGTGCCAGTATCGATCATATCAGATAGGGACCCTAGATTTACGTCGCAGTTTTGGAGAGCGTTGCATCAGGCTTTGGGCACCAGGTTGGATTTTAGCACGACATTTCATCCGCAGACGGATGGCCAGTCTGAAAGGGTAATTCAGGTGTTGGAAGATATGTTGAGAGGATGCGTTATCGACTTCAGGGGTAGTTGGGAGGAATTCATGCCCTTAGCAGAATTCACATAGAACAACAGTTATCAAGCTAATATTCGGATGGTGCCGTATGAAGCATTGTATGGGCGAAAGTGTCGGACTCCTACTTGTTAGGCAGAACTGGGTGAACGTCATGTTTTAGGTCCGGAGATAGTGGCAGAATCATAGGAGAAGGTTAGTGTAATTCGAGCACGGTTGAAGGAGGCATCTGACAGACAGAAATCGTATGCGGATCTTAAGCGGAAAGAGATAGAATTTGCAGTAGGTGACCATGTGTTTCTGAAAGTTTCACCGTGGAAGAAGGTGATGAGATTTTGACGTAAGGGTAAGCTGAGTCCCAGGTTTATAGGGCCTTATCGAGTTTTGAAGCGAGTTGGACCAGTGGCGTATCAGTTAGAGTTGCCTTCAGAATTGAAGCAGATGCATGATGTGTTTCACGTCTCGATGCTACAACGTTACCGATCGGATCCATCTCACGTGGTACCAGTAGAGGAGGTTGAGTTGAGGCCAGACTTGTCTTATGAGGAGGAGCCGATTCAGATTTTGGAGCGAGATGTGAAGGTGCTACGGAAAAAGTCAGTTCCTCTAGTCAAGGTGTTATGGCGGGACCATGGTTCAGAAGAAGCTTCGTGGGAGCCGGAGAAGGCAATGCACAGCAATACCCTCACCTATTTTGACCAGGTAATTTCGAGGCCGAAATTTTTTTAAGGGGTAGAACTGTAACATCCGGGATTTAGGGGTCTCGTATTTTAATTTGTATCTATGTGTTAGTATGCTCTGTATGTCTGTTTGAGTGTGTTTGGGGGCTTCGGGGAACCTTGGGATTAGGTAGGAGCTTTAGTGGAAATTTTGGTTTGAAGCTGATAAGGGGAGAGCTAGGGGAGCTGGGCCTTAAGGGATTTAATGTGGTGTTCTGTGACACAACAAGTGGGGTGGTGGAGTGGCAAGGTGACGCCTAGGAGCAAGGGAGTTGACATTTCAAGGAGGGAGTTCAAGGGGGTAGAGGTTCGAGCAGCATGGGCAGCATTTTGGGTTGCATTTTGCGTCAAGAGGGGGGAGGTAGTGGATTCGGCAATGGCACTTGAAAGGTGGAGGTTTGAATGGGTCAAACATTTTGAATAGGTGCTGGGGAGGTATTTGTGGAGTTTGAATGATTCAAACTCATTTGAATGGGAGGTGTAGAGGGAGTTAAGGAGAAAATCGTGGGGAGTGTTGGCTAGGGAGTGTTAGCCGAATTTTTGAGTGGTGTAGGGGAGTGGGTGCATTCGGTTTTGGGAGGGGCTAAGTGTGCCGAAATTTGGGTTGGCCTTCGGTAACATTTTCGGAATTTGGTGTGTGTGCCTCACTTCTTGCTTTAGTTTTTCTTTCATTTTCTTTTGTGCCGAAAATCACTTGGCATTTCAATTCTTTTCTCTCTTTAGATTCATAGCCGAAATCTAGAAGACTATTTGGTGCATTTTGACTCGTTTTCTCTTCTCTTTATTTCTTTTCTAAAGGCCGAACCACAACTCTCTCTTCTTCTCTTTTCTTTTTCACTTTGACAGCCTTGAGCCTTCACTACTTTTGCAAAAGCTGAACAGCTCTTCATCTCTTTCTCTTGGTGGCTTAATGTACCTCTAACTTGTGAACCATAGCCGAACCTTTTGATCATTTCTATCTCTTCTTTATTCATTGATTGCAAGCCCATCTCTTGACCGAACTCTTTCTACACTTTCTCCTTGAATCATTTCCATTTCATCCTTTGGGTGTTCGTTTGATCTTTGGTTTTTATCAAAGCGGAATATCTCACTTATCGGTGGTAACACTTTTCGTTTGTCAATTGTTAGAGGGAGCCCCGTCGTTCGTTTAGTGCCAACTTTTCCAATAGGGTTCTAGTATTGTGGTAAGGGGTTTTTCTTTTATTTGAGCCTTGCTCTTTTCTCTTTGACTAGCCGAAATCTAAAGACTAACTCTACTTTTGTGTGTGGCCGAACCTATGGAGGGCTTGTCGTGTGTCTTTTGTTTGTAGCCAGCGTTAAGGAGGTTAAGGATCTTTCAGGATTCGATCAATCAAGGTAAGAAGGTATTTGGTTCGGCCAAAGGCCATTTCGTTTGGATAATAAATGTTAGGCCGAATCTAACATGGCTCGTGTAGGGATTTCGACAACTTTCGAGTTCAAGTGAGAGCCTCGGGATCTAGGTCGACTTTGCCAAGGAGAGAAAGGGGTTGGACACGTAGTCCTTACCCCTAAATTCAAGAAGCGGTCAATTTCAGCGGTTTGGGATTGGTCACCAGGGTGTGGGCCAGCTTCGGAGCAGAATTGTAGGCAGATAGTGGTAGTGTCGATTAGCGATAGTGTTGACATAGAGGGCGTGGTATTACGAGTTATCAGGTGTGTAATTAACACACTGTTTATTTATTTGCTTTAATTAAAATATATGTATTGTGTGTGGTAGCCGAAACAGTGGCTGTGGTGGTGTTATTACCCATTTTGGGTAATTCGGTAACCAGGTTAGTATACTACCTATGTTGAGGGTGTGGTTAATAATTGTGGATCTATGTAAGCATGTCATATATGCATACCGGGTATGTTCCTATGATATATTGCCATCTCATCATATTATGCTGCATGTGCATGGGGTTCGAGATATATTGAATAAAGGGGAAGTGTGTACATTTATGTACGTGGGTGACTCTGTCACGATTAATGATGGCCTCGAGCCTCATTGTGGATTGATGATGACCTTGACTCTCATCGTGGATATTTGTGATTTTAATCACGCGGATCAGTGGCTAGACCACTAAGTGGACTTTGAGCAGTGTGCCGTCAGCATAGACTGCCAAAGAGGTGTATAGCGGATGGAGGGTCGATTTAGTAATCCCCAGGTATGTGGTGGATGGATATACGGGTGGTGTGTAGCGGTTGGATACTAGGTTGGGTTGGGTTAACATATTACATCATTATGCGTGGTATGTGGTTTGATGTGGATTTGGGGTCAAGCCCATTTGTGGAATCATGTGGTTTAATTACACACTGAGTCTGGTGACTCACCTTGTTCTTCAACCAATGCAGGTAATTTGTAGTTCATTGGACCGGGCTGGAGTGGATCCGAGGTGGCCATGCAGAAGCTGTTTTTTTTATTTCTAAGTACATTATAAACTTTTAATTACTTTTTGGGATATTTTTATTGTAATAAGGCCGCTTTAAATGTTTTGAGATATCATGGTTTAACTCGGATTTATTATTGGTTAATTAATTAAAAGTGGTTTTTAAGACATTTATAACATAAGAGTAACAAATGAAGTTTTTGTTGAAATTTTGGATCGCTTATAAACAATCGTTTTTCTTGAAACTCAAGCATGAATAACGATTTGAACTTTGTACAACCCGGGATTTTTATTCGTCGACAAATTGCTAATTTTAAACGAGAAACCCCTTTTAAATGAAGTATTTGTTTTAGAAATTAAAACTTATTTTTCACCTTCAAAACAAAACTCTTTCCAACCTTTTTCCCAGTAACATTCCGAACGCGGCCGTGGTGTTTTGGGCCGGGTTTGGGGTGTTATAGATAATCAGTTAGAATAAATAATAGATTGATTAGTTCCAAAGATGAAAATTCTTTTAGATGATCATATAGTGGAGGTGAGTACTTTAGAAGAGACCTAAGACATAACTAATAACTAAAACTCTAAAAGAGATTCAGATACATAAAACTGAATATTAAAATAGTGAAAATAAGATATCTCGATAAATTATGTCAATTTGAGAAAAATGGTACCAATAATAAAATTGGTCGACAATGGTTTTGCATACAAAATAATGAAATAAAAGGAGGATATTGAATAAATATATTTAGAAATATAAATATTGAATAAATTGGTCAAAATAGAAAGACGCAACTCAAGTATAATTAAATTCGTGGAATTTTTGGATCAATAGTCAAATATCTAAAGGTATAAAGTTAGTGAGGGTACAAATGAAGTAGTTATGCAAAAATGGAACAAAATATGAAGTTTTTGCTAAGTCCTACCATTGATTATGAAAATATATAATATTCTTTTATGGTAGATACAATAACCTTTAGATATATTATTAAACTAATAGTTCATAAGAGATTTAACTTGCGTCTAATGGTTGTTGTTACAATATTTTATAAATCACTGTATAGTAAAGTTTATATTAAAATCCCTGAAGGATTTAGAATTTAGAAGCATATTAAAATTTTCGGAAAATTGTTCATTTATATGACTTAAAATAATTTGAACATATGTGGTAAATTTGACTTAGTGAATAGTAATTGAAGGAGGATAGTAAAATGATCCAAAATACCTTAACTGGGTTGTCGAAACTAACCCATTAAGTTTCAATTTTGTAACTTTATGAATCATTATTTCTCTGAATTACTATATCTCCTTCCCCTGTTTTCAACCCAATAGAGAAAACCCCTTTTCTAATTTAGTAGATATACAAATAATGTATCAATTTGAAGTGATCTAAAGAAATCCTATGTTTGTATAATAAAATGTAAGAAAATAAATCAAGACATATTTTTAGAATTCGAAATTAGAAATACTTTTTTGAAGTATGGTACAATTATGATAACAATCAAAACTCTTTTTATATAATGTAACGGGTACAACCCAATATCTAGTTGGTTTGATAAACCCTTAAAACAAACGCAAAATGCTAACGATTAATACAAAAATTACATAAATTTTTTGAAATCGTTGGGTGTGGTGCTGAAATTGTGATCTCTAAAAATCATATTTTTTCATTCATTTATTCAATCATTTAATAAGCATTTTTTTATAGATTCATAAAAATCATACAAAAGAATGAGAAATGAATCATTAAAAAATGAAAATGATAAAGAACCCTTTTTTGTTTTGTTGAATTTTATCTATGAATTGAAGTTACAACTAGTTAGATTAGTTACAATAAATGAGTTCTCTTTTAGGAAAACACAAACTAAAAAATCTCTATTGACGACTTAATTAAATAGAAAGGATAATTAAATAAATAAAATGATACAATAAATACTAAAGATTCCTTTTGAACCTTCAAATTGCTATTTCAATGAGTTGTTATTTACCAATAAAAATTAAATGCTTACTAACAAATTTGACATTTTACATTGAACTGACCCTTTCACCTTCAATCTCGATGATTGACTAAAAAATAGGTTATTATGATTTCGAGCAAGCTGCTATGGTGAAATTGGTAGGCACACTACTCTTAGGAAGCAGTGCTAGAGCATCACGGTTCGAGTTCGAGTGGCGGCATAGTATCTTCTAAAAGAGATATAATAAGTCCTATAATGAAAATGAATTTCATTCCTGATTTCCATTCCATAAAATCTAGAAACCCTCGCTTTTTTCATAATTTTTATGATTTTTTCAACTTTAGAGCATATATTAACTCATATATCTTTTTCTTTCGTTTTAATTGTAATTAAAATTCATTTTTTAACCTTATTCTTATTAGTAGATGAAGTCGTAGGACTATATGATTCATCAGAAAAGGGCATGATAGTCACCTTTTTTCTGCATAACAGGATTATTAGTCACTCGTTGGATTTATTCAGGACATTTCCCATTAAGTGATTTATATGAATCATGAATCTTTCTTCTATTGGCAACGGGCAAACAACGCTTACATGGGATCTCGGTGCCTTCTCTTGAAAGAATAGAAGTTGAGTTCGAGTTATTTATCATGCTGAATCAAAAAAGTAAAAAGCCATACTAAAAGCCAGCAGACCTGCTCACGAGAGTCAAGCCTGCTCTGTAATGGGCAGACGTAGTAGGGCCATCTTAAAAAATATAGAAAAAAGAGCCATTGGAGAAAACCAATTACGCTGGATTCTTAATTCCATAGAGTATGTTGTGAGTTTGAATTGACCCGGTTAGCTAGAAGGTTCCTTTCGCTACCGTCCTAAGGTTCAATCAACTATTGGTTTGCTTTAATAAGATTTCACTTCAGTGAACCCGACGCGAAGTTGGTGAAACCTAAGCGTAACTATGTCACGTGAAATGAAGAACCTCTGCTTCCTTGAAAACTAACCAAAATTTCAATAATGCCAAACCATTACCATCCACTACCAACTCTAATGGTCTAATTTCCATATAAGGACTTCCACTTTAAAGTTCTATACGTAAAGTTGCCAGAGTACGATTAACCTCTGGGTTTGAAATCACTGCTCATATACCTGGTATTGGCCATAATTCACAAGAACATTCTGTAGTCTTAGTAAGAGGGGGAAGGGTTAAGGATTTACCCGGTGTAAGATATCATATTGTTCGAGGAACCCTAGATGCTGTCGGAGTAAAGGATTGTCAACAAGGGCGTTCTAATGCGTTGTAGATTCTTATCCAAGACTTGTATCATTTGATGATGCCATGTGAATCGCTAGAAACATGTGAAGTGTATCAATTTTATTTCTTCGATTGATCTATTTTATTTGTGTTGATTTCAATTAATCTGAAATAATTGAAAGGCAAGTCTTACGATTTTATAATTCTTTCATTTCATGGATTTGATTTTTTTTTGGTGGATACCGAGATTCCTATTAAAATAATCAGAAATGAAGGAAAAATGGAATGGAATAGGCATATATTAATTAAATTAATAATAAGAAAAAGAAAACATAATTATTATTACATTATTATTACTTCTTTTTTTGTTATATTACTTCTTTTTTATTCATTATTATTATGAATAACATGATTTTTTTATACTTTGTAATTTGTCTTAGAGACGAATTTACATTACAAAAAATGATATAAAAAATAATTAGGAAAAAAAGGGGGGTAAAATTAGGTATATGGAATCTAATGGCTATAAGACTGCTCTTGTCTATCCTTTGAGGAATAATTCTAGAATCCAATTGAATCTAAGATATGAATAGTTGGTTTACGTTATGTAAGAAACACATGTATATGGGATATTAGATATTGACTAGTTATATACAAACTCAAAATATATCTAATCCAACCTACTATTGTGGATTTAGATAGGTATTCCAATAGAAGAATAGAAGTTCCTCTGTTTTGTCTTTGACTCTGAATTGAACGAATAAAGAGATAAAATAAAGACAAAAACGAAGAATTCAAAGCAAAGAATGGGTTGGAAAAAAGAAAGGGAAGAACAAAGTATGTGCGGATTCAAAAAAATCTAGCGGATAGGACCTAAAAAAAGATGTCGAAATAGTTCTGACGGTTCAATAATCTTCTCACTTCCATTCGGAGTTCTTAATTACTTCTGCAGGTTGAGTCTTAGCGATGGAATGATATAATTAAGTCAAATTTCATTGGATGATTGTATCATTAACCATTTCTTTATTTTGGTGCGAGGAACTTATCATGAATCCACTGATTTCTGCCGCTTCCGTTATTGCTACTGGGTTGGCTGTCTAGCTTGCTTCTATTGGACCTGGAGTTGGTCAAGGTACTGCTGTAGGCCAAGCTGTAGAAGGTATCGTGAGACAACCCGAGGCGGAGGGAAAAATACGAGGTACTTTATTGCTTAGTTTGGCTTTTATGGAAGCTTTAACAATTTATGGGCTGGTTGTAACATTGGCACTCTTATTTGCGAATCCCTTTGTTTAATCCTATAAACATGAGAATTTTGTTTTTTTTTTTCTTATTTTATGGTTTGGGATTTACTCCTCGCTTTTTCGAATTCTATCAAGATTTCACCCCTACAATTAATTATTCGTTGGGACAATAATCAATGGGAAGGATTAATTTGAGGATGAGGAATTATCACACCGACTCGCTTTCTTCCTTCCCCTTCTTGGTTCAAGAGAACCCCTTATTTCTTATTTATTGTTTAAAGGAGTGTTGCAACAAATGAGGTATTTTGCCATTGACATGAAACCTACCCCCTAATTATAATAAGAATTATTATTATTGGGAATTTTCAATTGAAAAAAAATACATTTCTAGCTAACTAGATAAATAGAATATATTTTTGACTCCGTTTAGACATAGGTAAATGAAAATTCATAATCATAATAATGAATAATTTAATAATAAATTTAATAATTTATAAAACAAAAAAGAAATACATAGAATTAGAATAATTAGAATAATATAAATATGATAGGATAGAATAGAATAAATGGAAAAGGAGTCAAAGCGATATAATACAAAAAAATAATCGAGTTCTTTTTTTTTAGTCTATCTAAAATAAAATAGGAGATCATATGAAAAATGTAACCGATTCTTTCGTTTCCTTGGGCCACTGGCCATCTGCCAGGAGTTTCAGGGTTAATACCGATATTTTAGCAACAAATCCAATAAATCTAAGTGCAGTCCTTAGTGTATTGTTCTTTTTTGGAAAGGGAGTGTGTGCGAGTTGTTTATTTCAAGAATAGGCTGGATTTACCCAGTTGTACTTTTTTTTATTTTAACTAGGAAAGAAAAGATGCATGATCCCGCGATTTACTTCTGAATAAATTTTTAAAATCATATTATAGAACCATAGCATTTCGTGATTCATTGGTACATCGACTTTGATTCTCTATTAACCAATAATTTGGGACCATTAACATGGTTAAGGTCAAACGGGTTTGGCCTATTATATCTTAAACAATATTATCGATTTAATACACCCGTTGCCTTACCACTTGGCCACTCCCCATTTAGATTTCTATTTGAAACTACTATACACTAATATGGGTATTCCTTGTTCGTCAATTCCAGTTCCAAATAGATATAGCTATGGAATAGATTAAATTCTTGCTACGATTTTTGCACATATGGATAGAGAATTAAATCGAATTTATTGATCATTACATAGAATTCAATTAAGATATTGTATGAAAGTATGATTTCTTCTATTCTCTTGTAAGAATTGAAGGCTTTTTGATTGGGTGAGTTCAAAGAAGTATTGTTTAGTCTGCCTTATTTTCCTTTCTTCATTTTTTTCCTTATATAAAAAAACATATTAATAACTCAATCAA
Source organism: Gossypium australe (assembly GCA_005393395.2). Taxonomy (NCBI): domain Eukaryota; kingdom Viridiplantae; phylum Streptophyta; class Magnoliopsida; order Malvales; family Malvaceae; genus Gossypium; species Gossypium australe. Next base: position 124,270,550 of record CM016614.1, on the reverse strand, counting down.
AGTTATCTCCAAGAACAAAATTTTGTTATGCTTAATATCTTTAATTTGATCTGTATCTATTTTAATTCTGCCATTTTTCCGAGTAGTTTTTTATTCGCCAAATTGCCCGAGGCCTATGCTTTTTTGAATCCAATCGTAGATTTTATGCCAGTAATACTTGTTCTCTTTTTTCTCTTAGCCTTTGTTTGGCAAGCTGTTGTAAGTTTTCGATGAGATCCTTAATGCTCTCCTAGAAAAATTCATGAATGATTCAAGAAAAAAAAAATTCTAACAATTGAAAAGATCAGATAAGTCTTACACTATGAACGAACCTTCAATTCAAAGATTGAAATTCTTGGATAGCCATGATAAATCTGGATCATCCCGTTTCCTCATTCTGACCCTTTTCACCGAAGAACCCTATTTAGATTAGATTAGAGTCCACCACAATATATAATTGTTGGTATGAAAGAATTTTTTTTGTAATGAAAAACTCAACTCTTATTACAAGTGAATTTCTGAAAATTCTTTTCGATTTCTAAAAATTCTAGAAATCACTTTATTTCTTGGTGTCAAAATCAAAACAAAATAGGATATGTGGTTTAAAAACAGGGAATCTATTCTCTTCTTTTTTAAAAAAAAATTCTCTTGGAGATTGTGTAATGCTTACTCTTAAACTCTTTGTTTATACCGTAGTAATATTCTTTGTTTCTCTCTTCATCTTCGAATTCCTATCTAATGATCCGGGACGTAATCCTGGACGCGAAGAATAAAAAAGGGAGAGTTCCTTGCTTCATTTTTAGAAATGGTATAAGGATTTGATCTATTCCACTACCAAAAACTGAAACGAAAAGAGAGGGATTCGAACCTTCAGTACAAATAACTTGCACAACAGATTAGCAATCCGACGCTTTAGTCCACTCAGCCATCTCTCCTAATTGAGAAAATATAATTACTATGTTATAGCACGTAAAAAGAAAGGCTTGAAAAAAGCCCCTTTTTACTTTGTTATATAGATTATGTTATATAGATTATTATTTATAGCTTAGTAATTTTATTGGTATGATCCATGGTTTAATAATTATCATTCAATTATTCTCCTATTACCATTTTTTTACTTCTTCTTCCAAGTGCAAGATAACCCCAAGGGGTTGCGGGTTTTTTTCTACCAATTAGAGCCCTCCCTTCACCACCCCTATGGGGATGGTCTATAGGGTTCATAACTACTCATCTTACTACAGGACACTTACCTAGCCAACGTTTAGATCCGGCTCTACCCAAACTTTTCTGGTTCACCCCAACATTCCCCACCTGTCCGACTGTTGCTGAGCAGTTTTTGGATATCAAACGGACCTCCTCAGAAGGAAATTTTAATGTGGCCGATTCCCCCTCCTTTGCAATCAGTTTCGCATCAGCACCCGCTGCTCTAGCTAATTGTCCACCCTTTCCAATTTCTATGTTATGTATGGCTGTGCCTAAGGCATATCGGTTGAAGTAGATTCTTCTTTTTGATCGATCAATCAAAACCCCTTCCCAAACTGTACAAGCTTCTTCCAAAGCATATGGCTTTCTACATTTAGATGATGATATCTATACAGATGGATTCGTATAATTCTTATCATATAATTCTTATATATATTGTACAATGAAGTACCACATGAGTGGATATATAGGAATCCAAATCTGTCGGGCCATTCATGTTATGATCTTCAACATCCTAGGTCTTCCCATTCCGTCATCTGGCTTATGTTCTTCATGTAGCATTCAGACCGAATGACTCTATGAAATTACGTCGATACTTCTACATATTATGGGTAATGTAAGAGACATCTCTATTTTTCCACTGCTTAGCTTTCAATTCGCCTTTAACCATCAAATGAAATGTGAACAATCCGTCCTTCTCTTTTTAAAACAAGGGGCGCTTCTGGTTCTGTCGCTGCTTGAAACATTTTTTTTCTTCTCCATATTACTATATCTCTAGAGTCAATAATTTTATATGAGGAACTACTAAACTCAATCACTGGCTGAAACACCCCAAACCCGGCCCACGAGTCTTGACCGGATCTGGTTTGTTCCTCAATGTAAACCGATTCAAAATTCTTTTGTTACTTTGGAAAAACTTGTGTGTTTTGAAAGAAAGATTGTTTTGGGTTGGGCTTGAGCTGAAAACGAGTTTATTTTATATTGGAAACCCATTTATTTCAGGTGACAAAATATTTAGAGTCTATTTTAAATTAAATTGACTTAATCTTTAATAATTAAAATTTCGTAATATAGTAAATAAAACAGAAATAAAATAGTTCACTATGGCCTTATTACACCAAATTAAAACCCAAAATAAAAGTTCGGAATACTTAAATAAAAAGTCCACATAAAACGAATTCCTTGAATAGCATGGCCACCACTAAGCTCCTGCCGACCCGGTCCATCACTGTTCATCACCTGAAAAATGTTCCCACAACGGGGTGAGTCAACAGACTCAATGTGTAACCAACACTAAATCCAATCAAATTCAGGCATATCATACATATGACATTCACATAACAAGTAAAGATAATGATGCAAACCTGAACCCAAACCTATATGCCATCCGCTACACATCACCCGTACCAACCTGCACGCCGTGGGGACTAATAAGTCAACCCTCCATCCGCTACACACCATCGAAGGCAGTCGCTGCAGTCGACGTGCTCATCGCCCTTATAAAATTCGTGGCATAGCCACCAGATACATATTTTGTGTCAAGAGACACCACATTCAGATATCGTAGTCTTAGGTCACCACATTCAGATATCGTGGTCTTAGGTCACCACATTCACTTCCCCTTTTTATAATATCCCTTATGCCCCATATCATACATATCATGTATTTCATGCCTTAATTCACATTCTTATCACTTTTCACATGTTAAAAATAACATATATTCATAATCCTAGTAGGAGTAGGAAACGTACCTGGGTACTTGGTACCATTGCATGGTACTTTAGCCATATTTTCTGTAACACCCCAAACCCGGTCAATACGCCACGACCGAATCTGGTATGTCACAGAGGAAAACGTTTTGAAGAAAAACGAGTTCACGATTTAAATTTTGTGAAAAACCCTTTTGAAATTCTATATTTGTAGAAAATAAGTTTAAGACTGAAATCTACTTTGAAATTACATAAAACTTTAATAAGTAAGTAAATCATAAGTTAGAAAAGATTTATATCATTTTAAGAAAACTCAATTATTACTTTGAAACCATTTACATTTGATAGTAGTAACTAAATATTTGTAAATCATTTAATATATCGAAAACACTTAAGTTGTTGAAATTGTCAATTAATTTATGTTACCCGATGGTAACGTTTTAAAAACCATTGCGTTGTGAAGTTTAGAAAACATTGGGCTCAATTATTAAATTAACCAAGTAATTTATAAGCCATACTTTAAATCAATTCCAAAGTATAAATATAATCCAAAATCATAATTTGAGAGGCCTTATTACAAACCCATAAAAATATAAAACCAAATTTAAATAAAGTAAAGTTCTCAAACCAAAGTTCACGTAGAACCCAAATTTATTGCATGGCCTCCTCGAGTTCATCCGGCTCCACATCCGCGATCTCACGAATCACCTGAAATGATAAGGGAGAAGGTGAGTCACCAAGACTCAGTGCATATTCCCTCTCCCGGGTAAATGCCACATTCTTACACAAATTATAACAAAGCCACATATATGTATAATGCACCCAACCTAGCCATCCATAACTCCTTTTCTACCCCGTGTGGTACCAAACCACTGGTGGTGCCAAACCACTGGTGTCCAAAGACACAATTGTGTAACCAAAACACTGGTGACCGAGGTCACAGATCAAGTGATGGGGCCAACCCATCGTGTGATACCAAATCACTGGCAGACGATCCCATATCTCAAAAGTGGGGCCAACCCACGGTGGAATTAACCACAGGGACAAGTCGCTATGAGGTGCCAAACCTCTGGTGTCCGAAGACACGAATGTGATACCAAATCACTGGTGGTTCCAAACCACTGGTGTCCGAAGACACAAATCGAATGATGGGGCCAACCCATCGTGTGATACCAAATCACTGGCGTCAATCCCATATCTCAAAGTGGGGCCAACCCACGGTGGTGTTAACCACAGGGACGAGACGCTATGAGGTGCCAAACCTCTGGAGGTACCAAACCTCTGGTGACCGTAGTCACAATGTGTTACCAAAACACTGGTGTCCGTCGACACGAATATCAATCTTCCCCCTCCTCTCATATTGCCCATACCAATGCAATAGATAACCAAATCATGTTAATACACTTTAATATGAATCATATAATAAATACCATAAATCATAGATCATGTTTTCAATCCACATGTAATAACAACATATCGAAACAGACTTACCCAAATCCTCATTCATACCATCATGTATCATATCCAAATCTCATCGTTTTTCCCACTTTCATAATATGATTAGTTATAACACACATATACATACATATATAAACCAAGCTATAAAGTGTGTAAGATACACACCTTTCACCAACGCAAAACTAACTTCCGGAGATCCAATCTATCGCACTAGATCCTTGTCCTACAATCGGCCAATACTAAAAATTATTAACAAAGGCCATTCGGCCATATCACTAAATCCAATCAATCTTAGGCTTCCTCAACCAACTTTAAAAAAGTAGAGAATAATCGAATCCTAAAATGGTTAGAACCTTGCAACAAATGCCCATAGGTTCGGCCTTTGTCCACAAGAAAATAACATAGAGAGGAGAAAAGAAATAATAGGAAAATCGGCCAAGAATACTTACTCTTTTCCAAAATCGATTGAAGAAACCAAATAGAGTCTACCCTTGAATATTCAGCCAAACTAAAACTAATAAGGAAGTAGAAAATTCGGCTATGGTGAAGTGAAAAAGAAAAGGGAATAGAATGGTAATGGATCTTTTAACTTTGAACAAATGAAAAAGAAATGGTATTGAGAAAAAAAAGATTCGGCCAAGAGAGGATAAAAGAGAATGTGATTAATCAAAAATCAAAAGAAGAAAAGAAAAGAGAAATATGGAAGAAATAAGGTTCGGCCAACACCAATTTTGCCTAAAAGAAAAGTGCACAAAATCCAATGTAATGAAAGGAAGAGAATAGTACTTTTGGTTCAACAAAATGAAGGCTAAAACACAAACATATTTTGCACAAAAGTGCACAATAACATTCGGCCAAAAGAAAGAGTTTTTGGAGAGGAAAAGCAAAATGCAAAAAGATGCACAAAAGAGGAATTGGCCAAATATTCCCCCCTAAACCACCTAACAAAATTCGGCCACCCACCTAGACACCCATACCGTCCACATTCAAACACTAAAAGCATAGGAATTGTTTCCAAAACATTTTCCATAAGCCAAGCCTTTTGTCCCCTCAATATACCATAACTTCAAGATATCCTTCCATAACCTTAAGAATCTTACCAAAAGTTATTAGTCCACCTATCATAAATAAGTTTGACCGTCCATTAATGCTAGAACACAAAAATAAAGTTTTCAGAATGCTAAACATGCTACTCGAACCTCTAACCTCTAGCAACCTTCCAAACTCCTTAACCAACTTGCCACTTACTCCTCTTATGCTATAAATGAACACTTAATTAACTTAAGTGTCAAGCTCACATAATCCTACTTCATTAAATAAACCATACTAAAATTTATTCTAACTTCCTAATTAAAATCTAGCCTTCACAAGACTATGCTAACACACAAAATTCATACCCGAGCTAACACAAGAATAAATAATATTCTAATTTTTTTTTCCTAAAGCTCAAGGCCCAATCCTACTAGGCCCAATTTTGGGATGTTACAATTCTACCCTCCTTAAAGAAATTTCGTCCTCGAAATTTCCAACTAACTAACCGTCGTACATCCTATCTCGCCACACTATGCTCTTGCTGCGCACTCTGATCTTAAAACCACAATGTTCTTTTAACAAAATCTTGAATCCTTAATCCCACAACCAAACATCTAATTCACGCTAGCAAACCTGTTATTTAACACTTACACTTATACCAACAATTTTCCTACATTCAGCCATCACTTCTAACCAAAACATACCTGACTTGAGAGTGAGGAAACAATCCCGAGCCTTATGCTCCTTAGACCCGCATTTCAAACATGCTTCAACCCTCCTCCAATATTCTCCCGGATGACACCTTCCACAGTAATCGCAAGCCAATAAGTTCGATCATACCGTGATTTACAGAATGAAATTGTGACCCTAGAGAACCGTGATCTCTATTCTTCTCCAAAACTTCTTTAACTAACTGAGTCAGCTCATCAATCCGATTTCGATCATGAGACCCCGTCTCAAGCACTAGCGATGCTAACGCCTCCATTTCGAAAATATGCCTCGGTGCCGAAGATCTAGCCCTAGCACAATCAGCCTTTACCATGTCCATGACGACCACGATCTCAAGAGCTCATTCTAGCTATCGCGCTTTAATCAGATTAGGATGGATTAGTACATGTTTCACTTGGTTATCCGCGAAGAAATTTTATGAAGAGTTTAATAGAGGTTCTTTCGATCAAACAAGGTTTTAAGTCTTCTATCCTAGTTACACAGAAAAGCACATCCATTCCCTAATACCTTTCATACTTATTCACTCTTCAGACATTTCTGTCCGTTTCTATCCCAGGGGTATTTTCGTCATTTTTCCTACAGGGTATTTTTGTAATAAATCAAGAAAATTTTAAAACTCTAATAAATCAAAACATCTTGTGATTTCTAAAACTAAGGAGTATTCCTTGTAAATTTCACAATTTAAAGGTACAACAAAATTTTGAAAACCAGGGGTATTTTGGTAATTTTGTCAATCAAGGGTAATTTTGTAAATTTCCCAAAGTTAGGGTATTATTTTGAAATACAGAATATTGGATACTTTTGTAAGGTAAGTAGATTTTATAAAAATTGGGGTAATACAGAAATTTTTTTAAAACCAAGGGCATTTTTGTAATTTTGCCACTAGGGGCATTTTGGTAATTTTGGTAAACCGGAAATATTTGATAATTTCTGAAGATAAATTTGTCGTACTATCTAAAAGAGATAATTTAGTGGTTTTAAAACCGAAGTTTTCCTTAAAACATGGTTAGTCCCTTTCGGGTTTTATTTAGGGTTTTGCCTATGACCGAGTCCTCTTGGTTTAGGGTGAACCGAAGCTACGCACCAGGTAGGAATCTCGCGAAGAGGAGGTGAGTCACGAGGACTGCTTAAGTACCAAGCTCTTCCGGATCCAATCCTAGACATGCGCACCAAGGTTACCACACCCTAACTCGGCGACTTGGTCACAGGTTGGTTTTAATTAGGCCATTAGAATCTTATGAGTTTTGTTGGGGTAGACTAATCCTAAAGTTCAACACCTATCATACTAACTACGTTCCCTACCTACCCTTCTACAATAATAATCCACACAAAAAGTTAGAGGTACTTACTTGGGCGGATTGGTGCCGGAGACTCGGTGCCATGCTTATTCAAAACCAAAATATTTCAAAAAGGCTTATCAAAACATTTTTGGGCCTTGGGCCCCCACAGCCAAGCTTTGAACTAGGCTCTGATACCAATTTGTAACACCCCAAACCAGGTCAATACGCCACGACTGAATCTGGTATGTCACAGAGGAAAACGTTTTGAAGAAAAACGAGTTCACGATTTAAATTTTGTGAAAAACCCTTTTGAAATTCTATATTTGTAGAAAATAAGTTTAAGACTGAAATCTACTTTGAAATTACATAAAACTTTAATATAAGTAAGTAAATCATAAGTTAGAAAAGATTTATATCATTTTAAGAAAACTCAAATTATTACTTTGAAACCATTTACATTTGATAGTAGTAACTAAATATTTGTAAATCATTTAATATATCGAAAACACTTAAGTTGTTGAAATTGTCAATTAATTTATGTTACCCGATGGTAACATTTTAAAAACCATCGCGTTGTGAAGTTTAGAAAACATTGGGCTCAATTATTAAATTAACCAAGTAATTTATAAGCCATATTTTAAATCAATTCCAAAGCATAAATATAATCCAAAATCATAATTTGAGAGGCCTTATTACAAACCCATAAAAATATAAAACCAAATTTAAATAAAGTAAAGTTCTCAAACCAAAGTTCACGTAGAACCCAAATTTATTGCATGGCCTCCTCGAGTTCATCCGGCTCCACATCCGCGATCTCACGAATTACCTGAAATGATAAGGGAGAAGGTGAGTCACCAAGACTCAGTGCATATTCCCTCTCCCGGGTAAATGCCACATTCTTACACAAATTATAACAAAGCCACATATATGTATAATGCACCCAACCTAGCCATCCATAACTCCTTTTCTACCCCGTGTGGTACCAAATCACTGGTGGTGCCAAACCACTGGTGTCCAAAGACACAATTGTGTTACCAAAACACTGGTGACCGAGGTCACAGATCAAGTGATGGGGCCAACCCATCGTGTGATACCAAATCACTGGCAGACGATCCCATATCTCAAAAGTGGGGCCAACCCACGGTGGAATTAACCACAGGGACAAGTCGCTATGAGGTGCCAAACCTCTGGTGTCCGAAGACACGAATGTGATACCAAATCACTGGTGGTTCCAAACCACTGGTTTCTGAAGACACAAATCGAATGATGGGGCCAACCCATCGTGTGATGCCAAATCACTGGCGTCAATCCCATATCTCAAAGTGGGGCCAACCCACGGTGGTGTTAACCACAGGGACGAGACGCTATGAGGTGCCAAACCTCTGGAGGTACCAAACCTCTGGTGACCGTAGTCACAATGTGTTACCAAAACACTGGTGTCCGTCGACACGAATATCAATCTTCCCCCTCCTCTCATATTGCCCATACTAATGCAATAGATAACCAAATCATGTTAATACACTTTAATATGAATCATATAATAAATACTATAAATCATAGATCATGTTTTCAATCCACATGTAATAACAACATATCGAAACAGACTTACCCGAATCCTCATTCATACCATCGTGTATCATATCCAAATCTCATCGTTTTTCCCACTTTCATAATATGATTAGTTATAACACACATATACATACATATATAAACCAAGCTATAAAGTGTGTAAGATACACACCTTTCACCAACGCAAAACTAACTTCCGGAGATCCGATCTATCGCACTAGATCCTTGTCCTACAATCGGCCAATACTAAAAATTATTAACAAAGGCCATTCGGCCATATCACTAAATCCAATCAATCTTAGGCTTCCTCAACCAACTTTAAAAAAGTATAGAATCCTTACCACTTGACTTACCAACTCCGATTTGATAAAGGAATGACTTAAATCGATTGCTTTCGAAATCCCAAAGAGCCTAAGAGAATAATCGAATCCTAAAATGGTTAGAACCTTGCAACAAATGCCCATAGGTTCGGCTTTGTCCACAAGAAAATAACATAGAGAGGAGAAAAGAAATAATAGGAAAATCGGCCAAGAATACTTACTCTTTTCCAAAATCGATTGAAGAAACCAAATAGAGTCTACCCTTGAATATTCGCCCAAACTAAAACTAATAAGGAAGTAGAAAATTCGGCTATGGTGAAGTGAAAAAGAAAAGGGAATAGAATGGTAATGGATCTTTTAACTTTGAAAAAATGAAAAAGAAATGGTATTGAGAAAAAGAAAAATTCGGCCAAGAGAGGATAAAAGAGAATGTGATTAATCAAAAATCAAAAGAAGAAAAGAAAAGAGAAATATGGAAGAAATAAGGTTCGGCCAACACCAATTTTGCCTAAAAGAAAAGTGCACAAAAATCCAATGTAATGAAAGGAAGAGAATAGTACTTTTGGTTCAACAAAATGAAGGCTAAAACACAAACATATTTTGCACAAAAGTGCACAATAACATTCGACCAAAAGAAAGAGTTTTTGGAGAGGAAAAGCAAAATGCAAAAAGATGCACAAAAGAGGAATTGGCCAAATATTCCCCCCCTAAACCACCTAACAAAATTCGGCCACCCACCTAGACACCCATACCGTCCACATTCAAACACTAAAAGCATAGGAATTGTTTCCAAAACATTTTCCACAAGCCAAGCCTTTTGTCCCCTCAATATACCATAACTTCAAGATATCCTTCCATAACCTTAAGAATCTTATCCCATAAATTAAGCTTTCCTTAATCATAATTTCAACTTACCAAAAGTTATTAGTCCACCTATCATAAATAAGTTTGACCGTCCATTAATGCTAGAACACAAAAATAAAGTTTTCAGAATGCTAAAGATGCTACTCGAACCTCTAACCTCTAGCAACCTTCCAAACTCCTTAACCAACTTGCCACTTACTCCTCTTATGCTATAAATGAACACTTAATTAACTTAAGTGTCAAGCTCACTTAATCCTACTTCATTAAATAAACCATACTAAAATTTATTCTAACTTCCTAATTAAAATCTAGCCTTCACAAGACTATGCTAACACACAAAATTCATACCCGAGCTAACACAAGAATAAATAATATTCTAATTTTTTTTCCTAAAGCTCAAGGCCCAATCCTACTAGGCCCAATTTTGGGATGTTACATTTTCACATTCATATTAACACATTCAATTTAAAACATAGCCATGAACATATTAAAACTTAGGGTAGGGTACACACCTGATACACTTAGCAGTTCACTTAATCCCGAAAAGCTTGATCTAATGCCTGAGATCTCAATTCCTACATTTGGCCAACCTTAATATGTTAGCATAAAGCCTATTCGGCTATAAAACCAAATCCTAGTAGGATTTGTACACTTAAAACTTACCTTTGGTGCCGATTTGATGACTATTCAAATGCCGGAAACTTAGTATCCTTCTTTCTTGAAATCGGCAATCACTAGATTACTTGAATAGATTAGTTTTGGCTTTTGAATAATTAGTAAAACACATCTATTTACCAAACATGGCCTTGGCTGAATGCTATAGACACTTACCTTGTGGATTTTAAATCCCGAAACTCACCGAATAACTAGGGAACACGCGGCCTATGGTGGACCTTCCAGAAAAGAACTTCTCCTTCCTTGTAGTCGAGACTTAGTAAATCCCGAAAGATCTCTTCAAAGTTTCGGCAACAAGATATTAATGGGGTTAGTCCTAGATTTCGACAAATCTTAAAAGAAAAAGAATGAAAACCGAATGATGACTGGCCCTTACCCTTAGTACAAAAGTCGACAGCACCTTTGCTTGAATCCTCAGCTATATTCGGCTTTGAGAAGAGAATAAGGTGCAAAAGAGATTCGGCTTTAATGAAGAAAAGAAAAGAGAGGGTGTTGAGGCTTAGAGAATCGACAATGGTGGATTTTGTGAAGGGACTATTCGGCTTAACAACAAAAAAAAAAAGAAGAGAAGAGAGCTTACTAGAGAATTCGGTAGAGACTAGGTAGGAAGAAGAAAAAAAAAGAAAAAAAAATGAATAATGGCCTTATTATCCTCCTATTGCCGAAATTACTAGGCCAAGACTCCATTACTTGGCCATCACTCTCTTATTTTCCTCTTTATCTCTTTATTTAAAATAAATAATAATACTCCATCCTTTATCACTTTGCTTAATAATAATAATCCATCTATTATCTCTTCTTTTATCCATTAAAAAAAAATAAAAGGAATTAATCCACAATTAATCACACCCTTTTGCCGAATTTTAAAGAGAATTAAACTCTTCCCCAAGTGCCTTGGTGCCGTCCAACTCCCTTGCTCCTTGCAGCAAAATAAAACTCTTTTATTTGCTTCCCATGTGACTCGAACACAAGCCCTCCTTGCACTGTTTATGGCGTCACTTACTGGGCTTTAAGTGGTGCCTCCTTGCCACTTTTCCAAGCCTGTTCTTGTGTCAAATTTCTTCTTTTAATTTTCTTAAGGCCACCTTGCCTTAGTTTCCTCTTTTAAACTCTAAAACTTAACATTTTCTAAGACATTTCCTTACATTTCCAAGTTTCCAAAAATGTTCATAATACATTCATAACACATAATACATGCCATTTCGTATACTTAAATCAAAAATGCATAGGCCCATTTTCAGGATGTTACAGTTCTACCCCCTTAAAATAATTTCGTCCTCGAAATTACCTGGCTAAAATAAATGAGGGTATTGCTGTCGCATTGCCTCTTCTGGCTCCCACGAAGCTTCCTCCGATCCATGATTTCTCTATAGTACTTTGACTAAAGGTACTGATTTTCGTCGTAACACTTTCACATCTCGTTCTAGAATCTGAATCGGCTCTTCCTCGTAGGACAAATCCGGCCTTATCTCCACTTCTTCAACTGGAACCACATGAGATGGATCCGAACGATAACGACGTAGCATGGATACATGGAATACATCGTGCATCTGCTTCAACTCCGGTGGCAACTCCAACTGATACGCCACTGGTCCAATTCGCTTTAACACTCGATAGGGCCCTATGAACCTTGGGCTTAACTTCCCTTTCTGACCAAATCTCATCACCTTCTTCCAAGGCGAAACCTTAAGGAATACTTGATCTCCCACATCAAATTCTATTTCCTTCCGTTTGAGATCCACATACGACTTTTGTCTATCAGAAGCTTCCTTCAACCGTGCACAAATTATCTCAACCTTCTCTTCAGATTCTGCCACTAACTCTGGACCCAAAACCCGACGTTCTCCTAATTTCATCCAACACGTAGGAGTTCGACACTTTCGACCATACAACGCTTCATACGGTGCCATCCAAATACTAGCATGATAGCTGTTGTTGTAGGCAAATTCCGCTAGAGGCAAATAGTCTTCCCAACTTCCTCTAAAGTTTATCACACAACCTCTCAGCATATCCTCTAACACTTGGATTACCCGTTCAGACTGCCCGTCAGATTGTGGATGAAAAGCCGTAGTGAAGTCCAACTTAGCGCCTAAAGCTTGATGAAGTGCCTTCCAAAACCGAGACGTAAATCTTGGGTCTCTATCTGAAATGATTGATACCGGCACTCCGTGCAACCTTACAATCTCCGCCGCATACAGCTTTGCCAACCTTTGCAAGGAATAATCAACCCTTACCGGAATAAAATGCGCGGATTTAGTCAATCGGTCCACTATCACCCATACCGAGTCCTTCTTAGTAGGCGTAAGGGGAAGCCCACTAACGAAGTCCATGGTAATTCTCTCCCACTTCCACTGCGGAATCTCGATTGGCTGAAGTAATCCCGATGGAACTTGGTGTTCAGCCTTAACTTGCTGACACGTCAGACATTTTCCCACGAATTCAGTAACTTCCCGTTTAAGATCCGGCCACCAAAACTGTTCCCTTAGATTTCTGTACAGCTTAGTGCCTCCGGGATGCATAGCATAAGGGCTACTATACGCTTCCCGAAGAATCCTCTGTCTTAACTCTTCGTCCTTCGGCATACAGACCTTTCCCTTGAAGCACAATACTCCCTCATCATTAACACATAATCCTCTAACACTCCGTTCTGTACTTGTTGTAACTTAGCACTTAGATCCTCATCCACCAACTGACGTCTCTTGACCTCATTCAACCATGTTGGTTTGACTTGCAATTCTGCTAACAGACTCCCATCTTCATACAAACTCAAGTGTGCGAACATCGCCCTTAGATCCGACACAACCTTCCGACTTAAGGCATCAGCCACTATGTTCGCCTTGCCCGGATGATACTCTATAGAACAGTCATAATCCTTCAGCAATTCCACCCACCTTCGTTGTCTCAAGTTCAACTCCTTCTGAGTCAACAGATACTTAAGACTCTTGTGGTCTGTGTAGATCATCGACTTTTCTCCATAAAGATAGTGCCTCCACACCTTCAGAGCAAAGACCACTGCCGCCAATTCCAAGTCATGAGTCGGGTAGTTAACCTCATGCGGCCTTAACTGTCGAGACGCATAAGCGACTACTTTTCCATCTTGCATTAGAACACACCCTAATCCCGTATGAGAAGCGTCACAGTATACCAAAAAATCCTTTCCTGCCTCCGGCTGAATTAACATTGGAGCTTCAGTCAAAACCCTCTTGAGCTTCTTAAAGCTCTCCTGCTGCTTATCTCCCCATACGAAAGGTATTTCCTTCCTTAATAACTTCGTCAAAGGCGCAGCTATTGACGAGAACCTTTCCACAAACCTTCTGTGTAACCTGCTAATCCCAAGAAACACGAATCTCTGCCACAGACCTAGGTGGTTTCCAATCCAACACTGCTTCGATCTTCCTAGGATCCACCCTTATTCCTTCTGTAGATACCACATGTCCTAAGAACGCAACCTCCTTAAGCTAAAATTCACACTTGCTGAATTTGGCATAGAGCTTCTTCTCCCTTAATACTTGCAGCACAACTCGGAGATGCTCATCATGCTCCTCTTCAGACTTGGAATATACCAAGATATCGTCGATAAACACCACGACGAACCTATCCAAGTAAGGTTGGAAAACCCGGTTCATCATATCCATGAACGCAGCTGGGGCGTTTGTCAATCCAAACGGCATTACAACAAACTCAAAATGCCCATACCTTGTCCGAAAGGCTGTCTTATGGATATCTGCTTCCTTCACTTTCAACTGATGATATCCTAACCTTAAGTCGATCTTTGAGAACACTGCCGCCCCCTTAAGCTGATCGAACAAGTCATCAATCCTTGGCAAAGGATACTTGTTCTTGATGGTCAGCTTGTTCAACTGACGATATTCTATGCACATGCGCATAGTTCCGTCCTTCTTCTTCACGAACAGGACCGATGCTCCCCACGGAGACACACTGGGTCGAATAAACCCACGATCCAGCAATTCTTAGATTTGAGCCTTGAGCTCCACCAACTCCTTTGGTGCCATTCTGTACGGGGCAATTGACACAAGAGTTGTACCAGGCAGCAGGTCAATTCCAAACTCTACCTCCCTATCCGGGGGTATTCCAGGTAATTCCTCCGAAAAAATATCCTCAAAATCTCTTACAGTTCTAACTCCATTAGCACCTTCTTCCTTTCCATCTAACGCACTAACAAAGGCTAGGAACGCCTTGCATCCTTTCCGAACCATCTTATCAGCCTTTAGTGCTGAAACTACATGAGACAAGTAGTTTCTTCTTTCTCCTACCATAATGACCACCTCACCCTCCGGGGTCCTTAATTCCATTCGCTTAGCTGCATAGTCCAACACAGCCCGATGTTCCACTAGCCAGTCCATACCAAGTATGAGGTCGAATTCTCCAAAGGGAAGTTCCATTAAATCGGCAACAAATACTATTCCTTGAATTTCTAAAGGCACTTTCCGAAAGATCTTATTCACCACTACAGTTTAGCCTAATGGGCTTACTACAGTCATCTGCCTATCAGAGAGTTCAGAGCCTAAGCCTAGTGTCTCGACTACACTACATGCAACATAAGAATGGGTCGAGCCCACATCAATTAAGGCATAATAAGGCTTGCCACAAATAAGGAACGTACCGGTTATAACGTCCGGCGCGTCTCCATCCTTCCTCCGATGAACCGCATAAACCAAGCCCGGCTGCCTTGCCTCAGTATTATTATTAGCACCTCTCCCAGGTGTTCCACGTCCTCTTCCAGCGCCATTTCCTCAGCCATTCGGACCACGACCTCGCTGAGGCTGCTGACCACCTCTACCAGCCTGATTGACATTCTGGGCTACTGGTTTATTCCCCTCTGGCCTCATTGGACAGTCCTTAATCATATGGTCCTTGGACCCACATCTGAAGCATCCTCCCGTCTTCTTCCAACATTCCCCTAAGTGTTTCTTCCCACACTGATCACAAGTACGATATTGCCCTCCAATACCAGCTTGCTGACCTCGCGGCCCATCAACTCTAGGCCTTTTATGAGTATTCCCAGAAGATCCAAATCCTCTTTTCTGCTTATTCCGATCAGTGTTCTGCTTCACCGTGTCCTTAATCCCTTCAGCTATCTTAGCTTTCTCCACTAAAGCAAAAAACTCCCGCTCTTGAGGTAGAGTAACTAACAACCTCAGGTCATCCCTTAATCCGTCCTCAAACCGGACACATCGCTCATGTTCCGTTGCCACTACGCCTCGAGCATACCGGCTCAACCTCAGAAACTCAGCTTCGTATTCTGCCACAGACTTGTTCCCTTGAACCAGCCCCAGAAAAGCCTTCCTTTGCTCATCAGTATACCGCGTGCCGACATACTTTTTCTGATATGCCGCCTTAACATATTCCCAGGTTAGATCCTCAGCTGTCCCTCCATCCCGAACTGTGAGCCACCATTGATACGCTTCATCGCGTAGTAGTGCCACCATTCCTTTCAACTTCTCCTCAGGGGTCAGATCAAGCTCATCCATAATCCGTTCGGTTGCTTCCAACCAATATTTAGCCGTACTGGGTGCCACACCAGATACTCCTCGAAACATCTCAGCCCCATTGGCTCGGAGTCGCTCGGGTACAGATTTTTGAGCTCCCATATTCCCACCTGCTCCAGCCACCATTTCCAAAACTCGCAGCACAGCCTGCGACACAGCATCGTCCCCCTTCTGAGCTTGCTGCTCAACACCAACAGCTGGGGGTGGTGGTGGCGGTGGTATCTCATTATCAGATCCTTGACCCGATCTAACGGGTTCCGACACAGTCATTCTTCCTCGACCACGTCCACGACGACCACGTCCTCTAGAACTCATTTCCAACGACTGCGCTTTAATCTGATTAAGAAATTTTATGGATTAGTCCTTGTTTCACTGATTACCCGCGAAGAAGTTTCATGAAAAGAATTTTAGGAGTGGTTCTTTCGTATTCATACATGCACACAGTCTTTACATTCATACATTCATCAATCAATTATGAACTTTCGTTCATTCAGAGAAATGTTGTAGTTTTCATTGTTGTTGTTTTCCCACTACCCAGGGGTATTTTCGTAATTTGCCCTACAGGGGTATTTTCGTAATTTTTTTTCAAAATAAGGTTCCTTGTGGATTTTTTCAATAAGAGTATTTTGGTAATTTTGCATTCCCAGGGTATGTTTGGAAATTTTGAAATCCGAGGGTATTTCGGTAATTTTGGAACTCGGGAATATTTTGGTAATAAACCAGGGTAAATTTGTAAAGTTTAATAATTCAGGGGTATCTCAAAATTTATAAAGCTTGAGGATTCTTTTTGAAAATTTGTTTTCCAAATCGGTGATGTTGCAAAATTTTTTTTTTTTGAAAACCAGGGTCATTTTGGTAATTTTGTAAGTTAGGGAAATTTCGTAAATTTTCCAAGTTGAAGTATTTTATTAATTCGCAGAAGTAGAGTTATTGAATATTTTATAAAATAAGGAAATTTTAATTAAACCATGGGTAGTTTGGAAATTTTCTAAACCAAGGGCATTTTTGTAATTTTACAACTATGGGTAATTTAGTAATTTTTTTGTAAGTCATGAATATTTCAGAAAATTTATAAAATCGTGTTGACAATTTAAAAGGATAATTATTTTTAAAAGGTTTAAAACTAGGGTTTCCATAAAAATGTGGCCAATCCTTTTCGGGTTTTAGTTAGGGGTTTAGCCCATGAATAAGTCCTCTTGGTTAGGGTGAACCGAAGCTACGCACCAGGTAGGATTCGAGTGGAGAGGAGGTGAGTCACGCGGACTGCTTAAATACCAAGCTCCCACCGAATACCAATCCTAGACATGCGCACAATGGTTGCCACACCCTAACTCGGTGACTTAACCATAGGTTTGTTTTATTAGGCATTTAAGTCTTATGTAATTGTTGGGGTAAACTAGTCCTAGAGTTTAAATACTTATCATACTAATCTACGTGCCATTCCAGTTTTACCCTTCTACAATTCATACTATAATCCACACAATGGTTAGGGGTACTTACCTAGTGGACTTCGGGTCGGAGACTTAGGTGCCATGCCAGAAAACCTGTTTAAAACTTTCTCAAAATTCATTTGGGCCTTAATTTTAAAACATAGTGGGCTTTAAACCCCAGGCCGAGAGTTTAAAACTGGGCTCTGATACCAAGCTGAAACACCCCAAACCCGGCCCACGAGTCTTGACAGAATCTGGTATGTTCCTCGATGTAAACCAGTTCAAAATTCTTTTGTTACTTTGGAAAAACTTGTGTGTTTTGAAAGAAAGATTGTTTTGGGTTGGGCTTGAGCTGAAAACGAGTTTATTTTATATTGGAAACCCATTTATTTCAGGTGACAAAATATTTAGAGTCTATTTTAAATTAAATTGGCTTAATCTTTAATAATTAAAATTTCGTAATATAGTAAATAAAACAGAAATAAAATAGTTCACTATGGCCTTATTACACCAAATTAAAACCCAAAATAAAAGTTCAGAATACTTAAATAAAAAGTCCACATAAAACGAATTCCTTGACGAGCATGGCCACCACTAAGCTCCTGCCGACCCGGTCTATCACTGTTCATCACCTGAAAAATGTTCCCACAACGGGGTGAGTCAACAGACTCAATGTGTAACCAACACTAAATCCAATCGAATTCAGGCATATCATACATATCACATTCACATAACAAGTAAAGATAATGATGCAAACCCGAACCCAAACCTGGATGCCATCCGCTACACATCACCCGTACCAACCTGCACACCGTGGGGACTAATAAGTCAACCCTCCATCCGCTACACACCATCGAAGGCTGTCGCTGCAGTCGACGTGCTCATCGCCCTTATAAAATTCGTGGCATAGCCACCAGATACATATTTTGTGTCAAGAGACACCACATTCAGATATCGTGGTCTTAGGTCACCACATTCAGATATCGTGGTCTTAGGTCACCACATTCACTTCCCCTTTTTATAATATCCCTTATGCCCCATATCATACATATCATGTATTTCATGCCTTAATTCACATTCTTATCACTTTTCACATGTTAAAAATAACATATATTCATAATCCTAGTAGGAGTAGGAAATGTACCTGGGTACTTGGTACCATTGCATGGTACTTTAGCCATATTTTCACATTCATATTAACACATTCAATTTAAAACATAGCCATGAACATATTAAAACTTAGGGTAGGGTACACACCTGATACACTTAGCAGTTCACTTAATCCCGAAAAGCTTGATCTAATGCCTTAGATCTCAATTCCTACACTCGGCCAACCTTAATATGTTAGCATAAAGCCTATTCGGCTATAAAACCAAATCCTAGTAGGATTTGTACACTTAAAACTTACCTTTGGTGCCGATTTGATGACTATTCAAATGCCGGAAACTTAGTATCCTTCTTTCTTGAAATCGACAATCACTAGATTACTTGAATAGATTACTTTCGGCTTTTGAATAATTAGTAAAACACATCTATTTACCAAACATGGCCTTGGCCGAATGCTATAGACACTTACCCTGTGGATTTTAAATCCCGAAACTCACCGAATAACTAGGGAACACGCGGCCTATGGTGGACCTTCGGGAAAAGAACTTCTCCTTCCTTGTAGTCGACACTTAGTAAATCCCGAAAGATCTCTTCAAAGTTTCGGCAACAAGATATTAATGGGGTTAGTCCTAGATTTTGGCAAATCTTAAAAGAAAAAGAATGAAAACTGAATGATGACTGGCCCTTACCCTTAGTACAAAAGTCGACAGCACCTTTGCTTGAATCCTCAGCTATATTCGGCTTTGAGAAGAGAATAGGGTGCAAAAGAGATTCGGCTTTAATGAAGAAAAGAAAAGAGAGGGTGTTGAGGCTTAGAGAATCGGCAATGGTGGATTTTGTGAAGGGACTATTCGGCTTAATAACAAAAAAAAAATAGAAGAGAAGAGAGCTTACTAGAGAATTCGGCAGAGACTAGGTAGGAAGAAGAAAAAAAAAGAAAAAAAATGAATAATGGCCTTATTATCCTCCTATTGCTGAAATTACTAGGCCAAGACTCCATTACTTGGCCATCACTCTCTTATTTTCCTCTTTATCTCTTTATTTAAAATAAATAATAATACTCCATCCTTTATCACTTTGCTTAATAATAATAATCCTTCTATTATCTCTTCTTTTATCCATTAAAAAAAAAATAAAAGGAATTAATCCACAATTAATCATACCCTTTTGCCGAATTTTAAAGAGAATTAAACTCTTCCCCAAGTGCCTTGGTGCCATCCAACTCCCTTGCTCCTTGCAGCAAAATAAAACTCTTTTATTTGCTTCCCATGTGACTCGAACACAAGCCCTCCTTGCACTGTGTATGGCGTCACTTACTGGGCTTTAAGTGGTGCCTCCTTGCCACTTTTCCAAGCCCGTTCTTCTGTCAAATTTCTTCTTTTAATTTTCTTAAGGCCACCTTGCCTTAGTTTCCTCTTTTAAACTCTAAAACTTAACATTTTCTAAGACATTTCCTTACATTTCCAAGTTTCCAAAAATGTTCATAATACATTTATAAGACATAATACATGCCATTTCGTATACTTTAATAAAAAATGCATAGGCCCATTTTCAGGATATTACACTTGCTGCCGTTATTCTTCAGTTTTCTGTTGAGGTCTATCCTGTAGAGGTACTCAAATTGGATCATTGATCAATTTTTAGGTTTCTTCGTAAACCTAATTGGTTCCTTCCAATTACGTAAATCAATAGTTCAAACTGTACTCAAAGGTAGGGCATTTCCCATTTTTATAGGAACTTCTGTAGCAGAAACAATGGTATCTCCAATTATAGCCCCTCTGGGATGTAAAATATATCTCTTCTCACCATCCCCATAGTGTATGAGACAAATGTATGTTCTATGGTTACAATTCTACCATATATGTCTTTTTCATTTCGTCGAAAATCAATTTTACGATATATACGCTTATGACTCCCTCTCTATAACTTACGGTAATGATTCCTCTAGCATTACGACCTTTACCACAACGATGCTGTCCATAGATCAAATTTTTTCGTGGACTGGATTTCACTTGACTGTCTACGACTCCATTGTGTGTGCCTGGGGTAGAAGTTTTGTATAAATGTATCGCCATGCTATTAAGTATTTTGATTTAAGTTCTTTTTGTTCTAAGAGGTGGAATAGAATAAATCGGTTGAAGCATAATGATCATACACCTGTATTGCATTGTATGTCCCATAATAGGTCCCATTCTTCTACCCTTTCCGGGGAGTCGATGACTATTCATAGTTATTACCTTGACACCAAAAAGGAGTTCGACCCAATGCTTTATTTCTGTCCTAGTTGATCTTGATTCGACATTAGAAGTAGATTAATTTTTCACCAATAACTGAATACTTTTGTCTGTAACTACTACATATTTGTGTCTATCCATAAATCTATTTTATTCCCTATGAGTTCGAGTCTCAATAAGAATGCTAGTTCTTAATGTTCATATGTTATGATATGAATATACCACATCAATTCGTTATGAATAGATGATGAGATTCCATTGATACAGAGCCAATTCCAATAGACTTATTGGAGGGTCCCATTGGCGTGCATTTAGAAGGAATTGAACCTACGAATTCTCCAATTATGAGCTGGGCGCTTTAACCATTCCGCCATGGATGCTTAGCGGGGATCCTCGTACATGGTGAATAACCAAGTTCCAATTAAAATGAAATCTTTAGGATAAATCAATGCAATTTAGGAGGAATCAATGAAAGGACATCAATTTAAATCCCAAATTTTTGAATTAAGAAAGATCAAGAATTCTCACTATTTCTTAGATTCATGGACCCAATTCAATTCAGTGGGATCTTTTATTCACATATTTTTCCACGAAGAACATTTTATAAAACTCTTGGACCCCCGAATTTGGAGTATCCTACTTTCACGCAATTCACAGAGTTCAACAAGCAATCGATATTTCACGATCAAAGGTGTAGTACTATTTGTAGTAGCGGTCCTTATATATCATATTAACAATCAAAATATGGTCGAAAGATTAAATCTCTATTTGACAGGGCTTCTTCCTATACCTATGAATTCCATTAGACCCAAAAATGATACATTGGAAGAATCTTTTGGGTCTTCCAATATCAATAGGTTGATTGTTTCGCTCCTGTATCTTCCAAAAGGAAAAAAGATCTCTGAAAGCTATTTCCTGGATCCGAAAGAGAGTACTTGGGTTCTCTCAATAACTAAGAAGTGTATCATGCCTGAATCTAACTGGGGTCCGCGGTGGTGGGGGAAATGGATCAGAAAAAAGAGGGATTCTAGTTGTAAGATATCTAATGAAACGATCGCTGGAATTGAGATCTCATTCAAAGAGAAAGATATCAAATACCTGGAGTTTCTTTTTGTATATTATATGGATGATTCGATCTGCAAGGACCATGATTGGGAATTATTTGATCGTCTTTCTCCGAGTAAGAGGCGAAACATAATCAACTTGAATTGGGACAGCTATTCGAAATCTTAGTGAAAGCTGGATTTGTTATCTCATGTTTGCTTTTCGTGAAAAAATACCAATTAAAGTAGAGGTTAAACGGTGAGGTCCTCTCTATACACCAGAGCTCTTTCCTTCATTTAATTGGTAACTTGTACAGTTCACACTCTTCGGCTCTACTCATAAATTTTTCGATAATAGATCTTTCACAACGAGATCTGTCTTATACAGTAACGGTATGTAAGGATGAGGATTAATTGGGCAGGTGACCCTGTTAGGCCGTTCTTTGCAAGAGTCGAAGCATAAGCTTTTTTCTTTTTAAATAGGATTTTCCCCGTTTAATGGATAAGCATTTGCTACCAATGGGGAATTTTTTCTCATCTTAAATTCCAAGATTGGATTTGCGCCAATGGAAACCATAAATTTCATACACAATAGAAGGATATGGTAGATTTATCTTTTTTATATAGTGAACGGACGAACCCCATTCCATTCACTGGTACGGATCGTTGATACTGAAAAAGTTGTTTCTTTTTTCTCAGCCCATGATCTGAACAAGTTGCACATACACCCTAGTACATTTTCCTCAGCGCTGAGGACTTCCCCCATGAGCAGGGGATTTCGTGACATTTTTAATTGGCTATCTTGCATTTCTAATAAGTTGTTTAATAGTTGGCATACTAAATCATATACATAATAGACTGGTTTAGATCGATCCTAACTAGATGATTCTAAATTACTTCTTTTTCTATTTAATAGATTAATAAAAATATTAACCCCTTAGGCTTAAGTTAAGAAGGAAAGGAAAAAGAGGGACTAAATCAATCTTAATTAAATTGTGGATTGGTGTTAAATCGTTGCTATTGCTATTTGTTATTTAACTTATTTAACCGCTATAAGATCCATAATTCCATGAGCTTGGGCTTCTGTTGCTGACATAAAAACATCTCTTTCCATGTCGTTGGATACAACCCATAGGGGCTTGCCCGTTCTTTGTACATAAACCCTTGTGAGGCTTTCGTGAAGTTTCAGTAGTTCTTCCGCTTCCAGGATAAATTCTCCTATTTGTGCCTCATAAAAAGAACTAGCAGGTTGATGGATCATTACCCTGATGATATAACATAATAATAGTGATCGGTGGTGGGAAAGTCTTAAAATTTATATAATGAATGATCGAGCCTAGAAACTAACTATCACCACGATTGAGGCAAGCGCACCTATCGAACAGTAGTATAGTTTAGTGGCAAGACCGAAATGTCAAACCCAAGGGAACCAAAAGTACTAATACTAACTTTCTTTTTATCATTTAGCCTAAGAATTAAGAGAATTGTTTTTTAATCTAAAATTAACTAACTACTAAGCTAAGGATGCTAAGACACAGAGAATGAATTGGGGAAAATACTTTTGGGAAAAACCAATTGATTAGGACAATACCCGAGGAAGAATCCAGCTAGACTTCACTTATTATCTAACTCTAAACCAGACGATTTATTCACTTGACTTGATCCGTAGGATTCCCTAATTTATATTAATACCTCTTTCGAGGCTACTAACGTCTAACCTTAGGTTGATTAATTGAAATATCTTTCTAATTAAAACCCCTAGAATTGCATTAACTCAAACTATGGACTCTCATATTAGGTTTGACCCTAATCCGGCAGATTTTCGTCATCCTATTTCTAGGGTTACGGTCAACTCCGCTTAACTATGCTAGATCTACTCTTAAATAGAAACTTTTACTCCACTGCCTGAGTACATCAATACTTGAATCAATATCCTGAAATATCAAAGCAAGAATTAATAACACATAATTAAGAACAAATCAAGTATTTATCATATAGTTCAGAAAACAATAACAAGATCCGTCTTAGGTTTCATCCCCCTCAGGTATTTGAGGGGTGTAACATCCTGAATTTTTGGGCCTATGCGTTTAATGGGTGAACATGTGTAATGAGTTAATTTAAGTGTTAGGGGTCCAAATTGGGCTCAGGCTTAGGCAGAGGCCTTGGTTAAAATTATATGTTTGGGCATTATAGGGTTTAAAAGGTAGTATCTGTGTTTAAAACATCAAAATGGGCTTGTGGCCCAGTGGTCAGTAGCGCCACTTAGGGAGCAAGGAGGTGACGCCACACAAGGGAATAAGGGGCCCAAATTTAAGTTTCATGGAGCCCAATTCTTTTAGATTTAGTTAGCTAATTTTCGGCATTTGGGTTAGGTGGAGTGGATGGCAACAAGGTTCAAAAATAGGAGGATTTATATGAATAAGATAATGTAGATATTATAGTTGATAATATGGAAGATAAAAGGAGAAAATATAGGAGCTATCTACAAGGCTAGGAGTTAGCCGAAATTTCTATAAATAGGGAGGGTTCTCTTCTTTATTTTGCAACATTTAGGGTTTCCACCTTTTCTTTCTCTTCTTTCTTCTAAAAGCCGAAAACTCCATTATTCTTTTCTCTTCTTTCTTCTAAAAGTCGAAAACTCCATTACTCTCTTCTTTCTTCTAAAAGCTGAAAACTCCATTATTCTCTTCTTTCTTCTAAAAGCCGAAAACTCCCTTATTCTCTTCTTTCTTCTAAAAGCCGAAAACTCCATCATTCTATTCTTTCTTCTAAAAGCCGAAAACTCCATTATTCTCTTCTCTTCTTTCTTCTAAAAGCCGGAATCCTCTAGGAGTAGCTGAATCTTCTCTAGTAAGTAGATCTCTTAGATCTAAAAGGCGGAAACACTAGTCCCTGAATCTCTTATCTCTTTTCAGGATTTCAAGGCAGATAGCGGTGGTGTTGGCTACGGATAGCGTCGACTTAGAGGGTCTCGTTATAACGGTAATCAGGTGTGTAGATCCTTATCACATAAGTTTTATTTTGTATTATACCTGTTAGGGGCTGAAAAGCTGAAAAATGAGGCTATATGAACAGTCGTGTGTAGATCCTTATCACATAAGTTTTATTTTGTATTATACCTGTTAGGGGCTGAAAAGCCGGAAAATGAGGCTGTATGAACAGTCGTGTGTAGATCCTTATCACATAAGTTTTATTTTGTATTATACCTGTTAGGGGCTGAAAAGCCAGAAAATGAGGTTGTATGAACAGTCGTGTGTAGATCTCTAAACACACTAAGTAATCGGTACTAAATATCTGTTATGGGCTAAAAGCTGGAAAAAGGCTGTATAGTAATCTGTACTAAATATATGTTATGGGATAAAAGCCGAAAAGGGGATGTATAGACAGTTGAATAAAACCCTAAAAGGGTTAGGCAAAGGATGTCGGGTACGTAATCATAGAAATCTTTATGTGTATCGAAGTATGTGATAATCTGTGATGATAATATATTTATGTTCTTGCATGTAAGCATGGGGATGGGATTGACATGATGAAGGGGAAGAAGGTCGCATAGCGATCGGTGGCTTTGCCACATAGGTCACATAGTGATCGGTCTTTATGACAGGAGCACAGCTGTCGATATATTTTTAAGGTCGCATAGGGATCGGTGGCTTCGCCACATAGGTCACATAGTGATCGGTCTTTATGACAGGCAGCACAGCTGTCGATATATATACTTAAGGTCGCATAGCGATCGGTGGCTTCGCCACATAGGTCACATAGTGATCAGTCTTTATGACAGGCAGCACAGCTGTCGATATGGTGTGTAGCGGATGGAGGGTTGATTGTAGAAATCCCCAAGGTGTGATGGTTGGTACGGGTTGGTGTGTAGAGGATGGAATTCTAGGATGGGTTGGGCTTTGCATCATTTATTATCTGTCATGTGGTTATGATTGTTGCCATTGTGTATGGGCCAGGGCTCATAATGTGTTCGTGGGCCCAAGCCTTTTATGTGTTTTTGAGATTTACACACTGAGTCTTGGTGACTCACTCTATTATTTTTCCCTAACTTTTCAGATGAGCAGTAGATCGTGGACATGGGAGCCGAGACGGACTCGAGGGGCCATCAAGTCTTTTTATTTTCATAGATTATTTTTGGTTTTCCTTTAAGTTTTATTTTAGGAATATTTAGGTAATAAGGCCCCATAGTTTATATTTCACTACCTAGTTTTTAATATTTTCAACTCATGAGATGTTGTTAAAGGTTTAATTATTCAAAATAATAATAATACAAGGTTTCTTTTCAAATGTCACTTATTTATTCAAATATTGTCTAATTAACTTATGATTTCCAAAAACCAACAAAGCAAAAGTTTTCAATGTACAATCCGTAGCATACCAGATCTGGTCGAAACTTATGGGCCGGGTTTGGGGTGTTACAAGGGGTTTAGTTCATAATCATAAAAGAATACATCTTAGAAGAAAATAGAAAACAAAACATAAGAAAAACCCTAAAACCTCCTGAAGGAAATTGAAGGGAAGATCTTCCGTCTTAAGTATGATTTCGGCTTCTTGAGATGGATCAACTGGCTTTCTTCGAGTAAATCCCACAATTCGACCTCTCTGGCTTGGCTCCTCGGCCTACCTGAACCCCCCTTTGAAGGTTGGCCTCTAGGGTGTTTATATAGGCTTTTGGAATGTCTTTCTTTGCCTCTAAGTACCCTATTCCGAATAGAATTAAAATAGGTCACGTCAGGGACACGCCCGTGTAGCACGGCCGTGTGAATCGAATTTAGGCCGTGGTCGGGTCTGTTAAGGAAGTACGGCCATGTGGCTTGGGCCAGGCTGTGTGAATTTCGTTCTTTGGCCCATTTTTTTCTGTTTTTGGCCCGTTTCTCGTTCTTTTCATCCTCCGAGGCTCTCTTAAGTATAAAACATGAAATTAAAGGATTAGGAGCACCAAATTCCACAATTCAAGGAATAAATCATCCAAAAGTATGCTAAATGTGAGATCAAAATATGTACATAATATGGTTTATCAAATACCCTTACACTTAAGCATTTGCTTGTCCTCAAGCAAAATTCTCAACTCACAATTAAAAGGAACTTCCTCAATTCAGAATATTCATCAATAGTGTTTCATCATAATTCATAGATAATTTATACATTGATAATTTAAGTAGAAGGGTCCTAAAAATTCAAACAATCAAAGTCATACTTTTTGTAGCACGAAAATATAGGCGTTTCCCCTTACCTAAATAATCACCTTTGATTTAAAATCGACAAGGGTTGACATCCACACTAATGGTTCACTCAAATCACTCAAAAGTGTTTATGATTCAAAATTAAGCACTCAAAAGTTGAACATGAAAAGTTAATCCCATAAGCTTGCATGAAAATCAAATCTCCACCACTATAAAATGAGATGATACACAAATCAAAAGGTCCTTAAAAAAGGGTTGTAATGGGGCTCGGGTTAAAGGTGTGGATAAAGGCTGAATTAAAGGGTTAGAATCGAGATTGAATTGATAATTTACCTAACTAGAAAAATGAACATCAATTGAAAACTTGAAACTAATAATACGAGCTTCTTCTTCAAGATGTAGAATTTAAACGTATAAGCTCACTTAATTATAGAACTAATAATGAATATACTTCGATTTTTTAGAACAAATCAAGTATTTACAGTAATAAGAAAGAACTTTAACAACTGAAATATAGAACATAGTTAGGCAATTGCTCAAAATCAAATCCCGACAAAAAGGGAGTCAAGAAAAATGGTGATAACAAATACAAGATTGGTTTTGGGGTAATATTAGTGGGTGACTCAATAAAAGGGGTGTTAGGATCAAAGGGTTTCCTAAGGGTTAATTGTGAGGGTAGGCTTTTTAGTGGAGTGAGTGGGTTAAATCCTAAGTGCCTTTGTCATCTCTGTATATCAAATCAATAATGTGGTCTTGACATGTATAATCGAAGCAAGTTCTAGAATAACAAATCAATGTTGACACACTCATAATTAATAAAGTGAGCAAGAAAAGAATGTATGCTCTAAAAGGCTCAAAATCTCACAAAAATTATGGGTTTTTGATATCAACTTTGTAAATTTCAAACTTCAAGGTAATAATTAGATTCAGGTAGACAACATAACAAAATTTTAATTTTTGAAAATAGACTCATCATGCTTGATTCTCTAGTTCCCTAAAGTTTAAATCATCACTGCACAATTATCAATGACTTAATCCAAAACATATCAATAAAAATCATGAATAAATAGAAGTTTCATTCTAATAGTAAAATGAGGAAATTACTTAAGAACAAGGAATAATTCTGGGATTTTCAAATAAAACTATAGTTAACCCCCCACACTTAAGATGTACATTGTCCTCAATGTACAAAGATAGATAAAATGACAATATAGTGAGATAATCAGAAAGGTAGGGAGAGAAGTGAAACTTCCTCAAGTTTAGATGGAGTCAAAGAAAAGAAACGAGGGAAATTCGGGTCGAGTTGGAGGATGATGCTCCGGTGGTGCAGTCGTTTGTTAACAGCCCGTTGAACCTAAATTAAAAAAATCAAAATATAATCATATAAATTAAAGATAAGAGAGATAAAAGAAAATAATGAAAAGAAAAAGAAAAACTAAATGGACTCAAAAGTCTCCACGCCCGTGTGCCATGGGTGTGTTAGGTCACATGGCCATATTGCACGGCCGTGTTGGGCTTCGTTCGTTTCTCCTACGCCCGTGTAGTGATCACCACACCCATGTTGATAAATAAGTGTTGACCACGGCTCTATCGCACGGTCGTGGCATTTTGTCACCGCCCGTGGTTCAGAGATTTTTTGTCATTGGTTTGTACAATCTCTGCCACGCCGGTGTGTAAATCTGTGGTGTCCACACGGCCACTGCCACGTCTGTGTGCAAGGCCGTGTGATAGGAAACCTGCGCTTCGTTAATTTGGTTAGTTTGTAGTTAGGTGCTAAAAGTAATAATAAAAATAAAAATATGAAAATTAATGGGGTTAGTGTTCGGGTTGCCTTAAGCTAGACTTACCTTTCATTCGCGTATTCATGGTGGTTTGAGGAGTTGAAACTCCTCTCCCCTGCCATGAGTCTTATGATTCTTATATAGTTCGAGTAGAGTAGTGTTTACCTTAAAAGTGTCGAACTTGGGATTAGTTACCTCGACTGTTCCATATGGGAAGATATTCAGCACTTCAAAATGGATCTCTTCGTTTGTATTCCGGTTTGAAGTGGAGATTCGAGAGTCTGTCTTATCCAACAATACTTGATCCCCGATCTGAAAGTGGTTTGGCTCATGGAGTGGTTTTGGTTCTGCTTCGTGTGTTCCTAGTTTCTCTTTGAAATGTGTCTTCCACTCGTCTAGTTCATCGATCTGAAGTCGTCGTTCCTCGTGAGTTATTTCTTTGTTGGCACAAGGTTTGAGATGTGGCTCAACTGGATGTTTCGTGATGTTTCCTGTAAAGAAGGTGGAACCAAATGGTCATTAGTAGAGTTGATGTTTTCACCTTGATTACTCGATGTCCTAACCGAGTCAAGAGCCTGAAGAGTGATCGTTTCGTCACCTACACGAAGTATGAGTTCACCTGTACCAACATCAATTTTAGTCCTAGCAGTTGCTAAAAAGGGTCTTCCTAAAATTAAAGGAATATTGTTATCATCCATGTCTAAAACAACAAAGTCTACTAGGAATATGAATTTATCAATTTTCACGAGTACATCTTCAATTATACCCCTAGGAATTCTAATAGTCTTATCAGCTAATTGAATGCTCATCCTAGTTTGTTTGGGTTTCCCTAGACCTAGTTGTTTAAAAATTTTATAAGGCATAACATTTATGCTTGCCCCTAAATCAGCTAAAGCATTATCAACAGATAAACTACCAATTAAGCATGGAATTGTAAAACTCCCTAGATCTTTTAATTTTCGTGGTAGTTTATTTTGCAACATTGCTGAGCACACTGCGTTTAATTCCACATGCGACTCCTCGTCTAACTTCCGCTTATTTGTCAAAAGCTCTTTTAAAAATTTCATTGAATCTGGCATCTTCGAAAAAGCTTTAAGAAACGGTAAGTTAATATGTAATTTCTTTAAAAGTTTAAGAAATTTACCGAATTTTTCATCTGTGTTGTCTTTCTTCATCGCATTGGGGTATGGTATACGAGGTTGGTATTCTTTAATTACCGATTTTGGCTTATCATGACTTACTTCATCCTTACCTTCCTCTACCACCTTCTCTTGCCTTAATGTGGAATTATCTAACCCTTCACTATCATGAGCTGTTATGGCTTGAAGTTGCTTCTTTGGGTTAGTTTCAGTCTTGCTTAGCAAGCTGCCTTGTGGTCGTTCTGATATGATTTTAGCAAGTTGACCTAACTAGTTCGATTCCTTGAATCGATGCTTGTTGATTTTTAAGTGTTGTCTCGGTGTTTTGGAAACATGTTTCTAACACTGCTATGAATTTTGTCAGCATCTCCTCAAGGTTCGGCTTCTTTTCCTGTGGGTAGGGCTGTTGTTGGAAGTTTGGAGTGGGTTGTTGTCTCTCATTTCCTTGACCACCCCATGAAAAATTGGGGTGGTTCCTCCAACCTGGATTATAAGTATTACTATAAGGGTTATTTTGAGGTCTAAAATTGTTACCCATATAGTGAGCTTGCTCGTTTTCAACGTTCGGGTTGTAAGGCAGATATTCTGTGTTACTCATCCCTCCTCCATTCGTATCGCACTGCATAACTGGATGTATCTGCGAAGAACCACATAAACCATCAATCTTTTTATTTAACATCTCTACCTAGTTTGATAGCATGGTTACCGCATCGAGGTTGAAAACACTGGCGACTTTTGTTCGCCTTGTCCTCGTGACTTGCCATTGATAGTTATTCAGTGACATCTCTTTAATGAATTCATAGGCAGCCTCAGGTGTTTTGTTATTCAGGGTTCCGTCGGCGGCTGAATCAATTAACTGCCTGGTTGAGGGGTTCACACCGTTGTAAAAGGTTTGGACCTGTAGCCACAAGGGTAATCCATGGTATGGGCACCTTCTCAATAGATCCTTGTATCTCTCCTATGCATCGTAAAGTGTCTCTAAATCCATCTGCACAAAAAAAGAGATATCATTCCTTAACTTAGCCGTTTTAGCCGGCGGAAAATATTTCAACAAAAATTTTTCAGTCATTTGTTCCCATGTATTGATTGATCCTTGTGGGAGAGAATTCAACCACTGTTTAGCTTTATTCCTCAACGAAAAGGGAAACAACCAAAGACGAATGGCATCATCAGAAACGCCATTTATTTTGAAAGTATCGCAAAATTCTAGGAAATTCGCCAAGTTATTATTTGGATCTTCATCCTGCAAACCATCAAACTGAACAAATTGTTGTATCATCTGAATTGTGTTAGGTTTTAGTTAAAATTATTTGCAGCAATAGCAAGTTTAACAATACTTGACTCAGTTCCTATTAAATTAGGTTTAGCATAATCATACATAGTTCGAGTAGCATGATTTTCGGCCACCTCTGGTGGTAGCGGATTATTCTCATCCATCTCTTCGATAGTATTAATTTCGTTCTCTTGCTCTTCTTGTATGTATTGTAGGCTTCTCATTATTTCTCTTCGTTTTCTACGAACTGTGTTTTCAATCTCACTATTGTAAAGTTGAGGTCCTGACGGGTTTCTTTTAGTCATAAACTAGAATACCTGTCAGAAGCAAAGAAGAAATTTTAGAAAAGTAAAAATAAAATTTAATTGCAAAAATAAAATATCGCTAAAGTAACAAAAATTGAGCGTTCTTAATATTTCAGATCCCCGGCAAGTGTACCTATCGAACAGTAGTATAGTTTAGGCAAGACCGGATTGTCGAACCCAAAGGAACTAAAACTACTAATACTAACTTTCTTTTTATTATTTAGCCTTAAAAATAGGATGAAGTTGCTTTTAAACTAAATTTACGATGACTAAGCTAAGGACACAAAGACAAAAAGAACGAATTGGAAAATAGCTTGAAGAAAAACTCAATTGACTACGACGATACCCTTAGGAAGAATCCACCTAGATTTCTCTTGTTACCTAACACTGGACTATATGATTTCTTTACTTAGCTTGATCCGTAGGACTCCCTAACCTATATTAAACCCTCTCTCGAAGCGAATAACATCTAACCGTAGGTTAATTAGTGGAACTCTCGTTCGCTTATAATAACCCCCTAGAATAGCAGTAAATCGATCAATGGACTCCCATATTAGGTTTCACCTTAATCCGGTAAAATCTCGTAACCCTATCTCTAGGCGTTCGATCAACTCCGCTTAATTGTGTTAGATCTACTCTTAGGCAGGGTCTAGTCCTCCTCCACCTAAGCACATCAGATTTGGATTAAGCAACATAATTAAGAACAAACTAAGTAATTATCATATAATTCAGAAATCAAATAACAAAATTCATCTAGGTTTCATCCCCTTCAGGTATCTAAAGGGTTTAGTTCATAATGAATAAAAAGAACATCTCAAGAGAAAAGATAAAACAAAACATAAAAAAACCCTAAAACCCCCTGAAGGATTTGAAGGAGAATTCCGCCGTCTTGAGTATAATTCCAGCTTCTTGGGATGGATCAACTGGCTATCCTCGCGTTATTCCCTAACTCTGACCTTCTCGGCTTGGCTCCTTCGCCTAGCTTTGACGCCACTTCAAAGGTGGCACTTAGGGGATATATATAGGCTTTTGGAATGCGATTCTTTCTCCCTAAGTATCCTTTTCCGACTGAAATTGCTCTTTCTAGCGACAGAGGCACGGCCATAGCACACGCCCGTGTGGATCGACTTCAGACCATGTTCGGATTTCTAATTTGAGGTACGGCCATGTGAGGCGGGGTTGAGGCCGTGCTCTAGGTGATTGTCGAGGCACAGCCATGTGAACTTCGGGCCAGGCCTTGTCAATCTCGTGCTAAGGCCCATTTACTTCGTTTTGGGCCCTTTTTGTGTTCTTTTCATCCTCGGGTGCTTTCCTGGGTATAAGACATGAAAAGAAAGGATTACAAGCACCTTTTTATATAAATCAAGGAATAAATCATCGAACAGTGAGCTAAATGTGGGATTAAAATATGTTATAATTACGGTTTATCAAATACCCCCACACTTAAGCTTTTTGTTGTCCTCAAGCAAAATTCTCATCTTACAATTAAAACGAACTTTCCATAATTCACAATTCCTATCAACAATGGCTTATCATAATTCATAGGGGATTCATACATGGATAATTCAATTCAAAGAGTCCTAAAGATTTAAACGAGATAAGTCACGAGTTTGTACTTCGAAAACATAGGTGTCTCCCTTTATTTAAATAACTACCCTTTCAATTCAAAACCGACAAGGATTGATGTCCTTACTAAGGATTCACTCAAATCACTCTAAAGTGTTTGAGGTTCAGGAAAAGATCGCTCATAAGTCGAACCTGAAAAGTTAATCCCATAGGCTTGCTTGAAAATCAAATCTCCACCACTGTAATATGAGATGATAAACAGATCAAAAGGCCTTTTTAGGGTTGTAACGGGGCTAGGGTTAAAGGTGTGGTTAAAGGCTAAAATTAGAGGGTTAGAATCGAGATCGAATTGACAAGTACCTACTTGAAAATTCATCAATTGAAAAGTAATAAACCTACTAATACGAGCTTTCCTTTTAAAAATAGACTTTGATCGTGTAAACTTCACTATTTATACTACTAATATTGAATACCTTGATTTTTTTTAAGAACAAACTAATTAAAACAAGATAAATTTAACTACCAAAAAAAAAATACTTAGGTAACTTGATCAAAACAATTCTCTATTAAGGGGTAGTCAAAAGAAAGGGTGAATACAAAGAGGCTTTGGGTTAATATTAGTAGGTGAGTCAATAAAAAGGGTTTGTTAGGATCAACGGGGTTCACTAGGGGTTAGTTGTGAAGGTAGGCTATTTAGTGGTGTAAGTGGGTTAAAACCTAGGTGCCTTTATCATCTCTGTAATATCCAATCAAAAGTGTGGTCTCGACATGCATAAACGAGGCAAGTTCTAGAATAACAGTTCATTGTAGACACACTCATAATCAAAGGATGAGCACGAAAAAGAATGTATGCTCTTATAAGGTTCAAAATCTCACAAAAATTATGGGTGTTTTGACATCATCCTCGTGAATTTCAAATTTCAAGGTAGTCTTTGAATTTAGGTGAACAACCTAGCAAAATTTTAATTCTTGAAGAATAGACTTATCATGCTTGATTCTCTAGTATTCTTCAAATTTAATCATCAATGTACAATTAACTATGACTTTTTCTAAAACATGTCAATAAAAATCACAAATCATTAGAAATTTCATCCTAATTAGTAATATGACAACTTTGCATAAAAACAAAACTAAATCAGGGATTTGAGAATAATGAAAAAGTTTAACACTTTTACCCCCCACACTTAAGATGTACATTGCCCTCAATGTACAAAGATAAATAATGATAATTAGTGATCAATCAAAAGATAAAAGGGAAAGTGTCACTTCCTGAATTTACGAATGAGATCCTTGGAGGATGTGGAAAATGTGTGGCAACAGGTGAATTTCTGGATTTCTCCTAGTTGTGCGTTGTGTATGTGGAGTGTGTAATTTATTCTGCAAAGTCACTGGTTAACGATCTTTTTGATGTAATAGATATGTGGTTAGGGATGCTTGAATAGTTAGATATCCAATAGTAAAAGTTTCCAATAATAATAAAAGTTCGAATTAAAAACAACACAAAATAAAAACTTAAATTAAAGAAAATAAAATCAAAGATAACAAATTAATAGGACTCAGAGGTCCTCATCGTGTGCTGGTGATTAAATGTGCAGGTGCTGGCATATTTGTTGAAGAGTTGCCTCTATTCCATCAAAGCGCCGGGTGTGTTCAGCGAAGTACAGCTCGAACTGGTCGAGTCGTGCAGAGATTTTTGCTAATGATGGTGATGCTCGGTATGGATGCTGGCTCGGATTCGGTGCCTCCTCTGATGGTGGTGGGACATTATCAGGAATTTCCTCGGCCTCTCCCTCGTCTTTGAATGTCACTATCCTGTACTGAGAGGGTTGGTCCCTCGACGGTGTTTGATCATTCTCATGTGGAGCATCGTCTGGATGCCCTGAGGTGCCATGTGGCCCATCAGTATGAGGGAAGTGATCTGAGCCTTAGTGTTGAGGAGACCAAAGTATCGAACCAACCTTGTGATGTATGGCCCCATCGATAAAATCCCTTTTCTGTGCGACTCTGTCTAGTGTTGTATTGCACAGGCGATGAAGTATGCCAGGTCGAACACGTGCCCTTCTGACATGCACGAGAGGTAGTAAACATCGTGTTTGTTTACCACGCCAGTGCTCTCTTGGTGACCTGTGATGGTATGAGCGAGAATGGCGTGGATGTACCGTAAGGGTGGGGGAAGGGCTGTCGCCTTCGAGCGACTGGGGTCGTAGACACTCGTGGTGGGTGCTAAGTTATTCCAGCAGTTGAGGGGAGTGCAATGTAGCTGGCGGTTTAACCTGAAGAGTGGGTTCTCTTCTATGAATTCTGGCGTATATAGTCCGAGTGCCGAGCCGAGTCGACGTACTGTGCCCCTAAACGGAATTGGATGGTACCTGGATCATCGAACTGTGCCATCACCATTTGTAATGTGAAGGTGGTGCAGAATTCTAATGTGAGATCCAAGTAAGTGGGCTCGATGATTGAGAAGAACTGCTCCCACGGGTCAGTCGAGAGGTAGCTCGAATATCGGTCGCGATTCTAACTTGTTCTATTGCATCCCAGTCGGTGCATCTACCGGTGCCTAGAGGTCGATCCCGGATTGTCTTGTACCTCTCTTCCTGAGCTGTTTGAGGAAATCGGAGGAGTGGGTGTCGAAGCTCGGTAGAGGCACTTGTGGAGGATGATCCGGGCCCCTTTCTTTTCTTGCTTGGGGCTGATCTTTTGGTTCGTGATGTTGACATGGTTCCAGGATGGTGTGCGACGATCAAACATGGGCGGAGCACAGCGGTGGTGTGGGTTCTGCAGCACGAACACGGCGGTGGTGTGGGCGTGGCGCTTGGTAGCATTGCTGTGGTGCAGGCGTGTAAATGATTTCTTGAGTGGTTATTTGGAGAGAAACGGCAAGGGGATGCGGTTTTAGGTGGAGGGTAATAGTTGTGTGGCCGGATTTTGGTGGGAAGGGTGTTAAAGCTGATTTTAGGGTTAGGATTTGGAGAGGGTGACGGTTAAATTTTATATATAGGGGAGGGGGCATGGTCTATCGCCACGCCCGTGTGAATTTGAAATCACCTGTGCTTTTCGCGATTTTCAATTTTTGGGCGAGTTCAGGGTTCTTGGCACGGACGTGGGTTACTGGGCACGCCCGTGTTCGATAAGTCAGTATCTTCGCATGGTTGTTGGGCATGGCCGTGTTAGGCCCGGGCTTCACAAGTCAGTAATCTCGCACGGTTGTGAAGCACAGGCGTGTTCTACCCGTGTTGTGTAAATCAGTAGCTTCACATGGTTAGGAAGCATGGGCGTGTTCAGCCCGTGCTCGACAAGTCAGTGACCTCACACGGTCAGATAGCACGGGCGTGGTCTGGTATCGCAACCTGTGTTGAAGAAAGAATTTCCTCCCTGTTTATGCACAGTTATTGGCACGCCCATGGTTCGTCCCCTGTCTTGCACACGGCCAATGGCACGCCTGTGTGCCAGGCCGTGTTTAAGAACCTGCACTTCTATTGGACTAATCTTTAGTGTGAAGTTAGAAATGAAAATAAAATGTTTAGTGAGTTAGTGAGTTAGTGCTCGGGTTGCCTCCCAATAAGCACTTGTTTATAGTCTTAAGCTAGACTTTCCCTGTTTTCGGTTCTAAAAGAAG
Organism: Gossypium australe; assembly: GCA_005393395.2. Classification (NCBI taxonomy): domain Eukaryota; kingdom Viridiplantae; phylum Streptophyta; class Magnoliopsida; order Malvales; family Malvaceae; genus Gossypium; species Gossypium australe. The sequence goes on along the minus strand of CM016614.1, from coordinate 124,233,545 downwards.
GTTCATGGAGCAGAAGCTCCTCTCTCATATCTCCAAAATCTGCACCATTATAAATTTTAAGTCGGTGACCATTTACCTTGAATGTGCCCTTAGTGGGATGAGTTACCTCGATCGTGCCATATGGAAAAATTGTTTTGATCATGAATGGACCTGACCATCTTGATTTCAGCTTCCCCGGAAATAGTTTAAGTCTCGAGTTGTATAGCAGGACCAAATCCCCTACTTCGAATTGTTTTGATCTCTTGATACGAGCATCATGACGTCGCTTTGTTGCTTCCTTGTATAGTTTAGAGTTCTCGTAGGCTTCCGTTCTCTATTCGTCTAGCTCATTCATCTGCATCATTCTTTTCTTTCCTGCAATTTTATTGCCCAAAAAGCTTTGTGTTCTAATTCGAATGATAGATGACAGCTTTTCCCGTATACAAGTTTGTACGGGGATGTCCCTAGAGGTGTTTTAAATGCTGTTCTATAGGCCCATAAAGCATCATCTACTTTAACTGCCCAATTTTTTCTATTTGATTCAACCGTTTTTTCTAGAATGCGCTTAAGTTCTCGATTTGCTACCTCAACTTGCCCACTGGTTTGAAGATGATATGGGGTGGCTGTCCTGTGGTATACTCCATATTTTTTTAGAACTTTTTCAAATTGAGTATTACAGAAATGAGTACCCCTATCACTAATGATGGCTCTCAGTGTCCCAAATCGGGAAAACAGTTTTTTGAGAAATTTAACTACTTCCCTAGCATCATTGGTAGGTAAAGCTTCCACTTCTACCCATTTTGACATATAATCAACTGCTACTAGGATGTACTTGTTTCCAAACGAACTAGGGAATGGTCCCATAAAATCAATACCCCATACATCAAATATTTCACATGACAACATATATGTTTGAGGCATTTCATCATGTTTAGAAATATTACCTATTCTTTGGCATCTATCACATAAGGTAACATACCTGTTGGCGTCTTTGAATAGAGTAGGCCAATAAAAACCTGATTCGAGTATTTTGTGTGTTGTCTTAATACCACTGTAGTGTCCTCCTAAGGGTCCTGAATGGCAATGTTCCAGGATTTTGCTTGCTTCTGCCTTTGTAACGTATCTTCGAATTACTTGATCTGCACATATACGGAAAAGAAAAGGATCTTCCCAAAAATAATTTTTCACATCAGCAAAGAATCGCTTCTTTTGATGATGTGTTAATTTTCTTGGCAAGATGTTAGCTGCTAAATAATTAGCAATATTTGCAAACCATGGTACCTCAGAATGTGTTATAGAAAAGAGTTGTTCTTCGGGGAACGAATCATTTACTTCACTTTCATCGAGCTCTTTGGTGTGTGGATTTTCAAGTTTAGAAAGGTGATCCGCTGCAAGATTCTTAGCTCCCTTCTTATCTTGTATTTCCAAGTCGAATTCCTGTAAGAGTAAAATCTATCGTATGAGTCCGGGTTTTGCATCGGGTTTGTTTAAAAGATAACGAAGAGCTGAATGGTCAGTGTAAACGACAGCTTTAGACAATATTAAATATTGTCTAAATTTATCAAAAGCAAAGACTACAGCTAGTAATTCTTTCTCTGTGGTGGTGTAGTTTTCTTGTGCGAGTGTTAATGTTCTGCTAGCATAGTAAATTGGCTGAAAATGCTTGTCTCTTCGTTGTCCCAAAATTGCACCTACTGCAAAATCACTTGCATCACACATTAGTTCAAAGGGTAAGTTCCAATCGGGTGCAATTATAATCGGCGCATTTATTAATTTATCCTTAAGGATATTAAATGCATTTAAACATTCCTGATTGAAATCGAAAGGAACATCTTTTTCTAGTAATTTTGTCAAAGGCTTAGCTATTTTAGAAAAATCTTTAATAAATCTTCTCTAGAACCCTGCATGTCCTAAAAAACTTCTAATAGCCTTAACAGAACTAGGGGGAGGTAGTTTTTCTATGGCTTCAACCTTTGCTTTATTTACCTCAATCCCTTTACTAGAAATCTTATGTCCTAACACAATTCTTTCTCTAACCATGAAGTGATATTTTTCCTAATTCAAAACAAGGTTTGTTTCCTCACATCTCATTAGAACTCGTTTTAAATTTTTAAGGCAAAGATGGAAAGAATTACCGAATACCGAGAAATCATCCATAAATACCTCCATGATGTCTTCCACGAGTTCGTCAAAGATTGCCAACATGCAACGCTGAAAAGTAGCAGGAGCATTACATAATCCAAAAGGCATTCTACGATAAGCAAACGTACCATATAGGCATGTAAATGTTGTCTTCTCTTGACCTTCAGGAGCTATGGGGATTTGGAAGTAGCCGGAGAGTTCGTCCAAGAAGCAGTAGTACATATGCCCAGATAATCTTTCCAGCATTTGATCTATGAAGGGCAGAGGGAAGTGATCTTTTCTGATGGCATCATTCAGCTTTCTATAGTCTATACAGACTCTCCAACCTGTAACTATTCTTGTGGGAATTAACTCATTTTTTCATTGGTACAACCGCCATTCCTCCTTTCTTTGGAACTACATGCAAAGGACTTACCCAAGTGCTGTCAGAAATAGGATAAATTATTCCTGCATCTAGAAGTTTAATTACCTCAGCTTTGACCACTTCTTTCATGTTGGGGTTTAACCGTCTCTGGGGTTGCACACACCGCTTGTATTCTTCTTCCATTAAAATTTTGTGGGTGCAGAACGCAGGGCTTATTCCCTTGATGTCAGAAATTTTCCAAGCTATGGCTTTTTTGTGTTCTCTTAGTACCTTTATCAGCTCCTCTTTTTCCTTGGGTTCTAGTTCTGAAGAGATGATTACCGGTAGCGTAGAATTGTCCCCGAAGAATGCGTATTCTAAGTGTTTTAGTAACTATTTTAATTCCAATTTGGGTAGCTTTTCGATGGAGGATTTCTGTTTTATTTCGTTATCATTTTCAATGCTTTCTTCTTTCATTTGTCTGGATGCTGATGTATTCAGATTCAGCTTATCGTCGTCATCTTCTTCCCTCTCTTCTTGAGTCAAGCACAGTTCCATCGTGTCGTCATGTATGATTTCCTGTAATGAATTTTCAATGAGATGGTCAGTAGTATCAACAAAATAACAGGAATCATCTTGCTCTTTAGAATATCGCATGGCATCATAAATTTGAAAAATAATCTCTTCATCACCTATCCTCAGTGCGAGTTTACCATCACTTACATCAATAACAGCTCTAGCAGTGGCTAAAAAAGGACGCCCTAAGATTAAAGGAACATTAATGTCTTCATCCATGTCTAACACAATGAAATCAACAAGAAAAATAAATTTGTCAATTTTTACCAAGACATCTTCGATAACTCCTCTAGGATATTTAATGGATCTATCTGCTAACTGAATACTCATCCTAGTGGGTGTTGGTTCCCCAAGATCTAGTTGTTTAAACATTTTGTAAGGCATTAAATTTATACTGGCGCCTAGATTGGCTAATGCTTTCTTAATATTTAAGCTACCAATTAAACAAGGGATAGTAAAACTTCCTGGGTCTTTTAATTTGGTTGGTAACTTATTTTGGAGGATGGCTGAGCACTCTTCATTAAGTTCCACCGTTGACACTTCTTTAAGTTTTCGTTTATTCGTCAAGAGTTCCTTTAAGAATTTTGCGTACTTCGGCATCTGTGAAATGGCTTCAACAAAAGGTAAGTTAATATGTATTTGTTTAAAAAGTTCAAGAAACTTACCGTATTGGGCATCAATTCGTTCCTTTTTTAACTTTGCTAGATATGGGATTGGTGGTTTGTTCTCGTTGCGTACTGGATTTACATCCTCAATCTCCTCATCGCTTGCCTTGTTATTTTCATTTGGCATTTGTTTCTTTGGGTTGACTAATTCCTTTCCACTTCTTAGTGTGACTACTTTTACCTGTTCTGTCCCTTTAGGAAGATTTTCTACCCGTATTTCACAGATCATCTTAGTAAGTAATCCAACCGTCTTAGTGAGTTTCGTAAATGACCCAGTAAGTTTTTCAATTGATGCTTGTTGATCTTTAAGGGTTCTCTCGATATCTTGTAGGCATTTTTCTGTGTTTGCTGATTTTGTTAGCATCTCTTCGCTGGTTGGTTTCTTTACTTGTGGATAGGGCTGATTTTGGTAATTTTGGGGAGGTTGTTGCCTTTGATTTCCTTGATTTCCTTGACCTCCCCACGAAAAATTTGGGTGGTTCCTCCAACCTGGATTGTAAGTGTTACTATAAGGATTATTATTGGATCGAAAATTATTACCTATATAGTTCATCTGTTCGCTCTCTGCTTCCAGTTGGTAGGGTGGGTACTCAGGATTCGCCACGGTTCCACTTGCGTCACACTGCATGACTGGATGTGCCTGCGAGGAACACAAACTATCAAGCTTTTTATTCATCATCTCTAGCTGTGTTGATAGCATGGTCACTGCATCGACGTTGAAAACTCCCGCTGATTTTGTTGGTTTGGTTCTTGAAGTGTAACACCCTAGTTTTAGGGGTTATGCATCTAGTGCATATCTCAGGTGTTGGTAGGCTTCTCATGTGTTTAGGCAAGTTTTTAGGGGGTTTGGGGAACCCTGGAAGGTAGGGAAGACTTTAAGAAATTTTTTGTTTTCAGTGGGTAAAAGGGGAGCTTGGATAGAGGGGGCCTTAAGAGAATTTTTGGTGGAAATAAGGCACAAAAAGATGGGCTAGCAAAGTGGCAGGTGAGACGCCACTAAGGCCTTGTGTGTGTGGCGTCATTTGCAGGAGGGGAAGATCTTGTGTTCAAGCTGCGGAGTGGCCACCTTTTGGCTTTCTTTTTGACGGCATGGAGGGAAGGAGTTGTGGGCAGTTCAAACTCTGCCTTGGACCTAATCAATAGGTGAGGTGGATGGCAAGGAGGGATTTGTGGGATTTGACTAGTTCAAACTAGTTTGAACTAGTGGCTTGGAGAGTTTCTAGGAGGTGGCCGAAGGTGGGAGTCTTCAAGTGGGAGGTGTGGCCGGTTTTTGAAGGTGTTAAGGAGGGTTAATGCCGAATTTCTTTTTGGCATTTTTGGGTGATTTTCGGCCAGCCTTAGTTTTTGGTGCCAAAAGCTGAATTTTTCCCTTTGATGTTTTCCTTAAAACCGAGATTCCCCAATAGCATATACTTCTAGCCGATTTTGTGTTTTGTTATTTTAATTCTTTTTGTTGCCGAAACTAGTTACCTTTCCCTTGTCATATTTCCATTTCTTTTCTTTTAAACCATTTGTGCCGAATCTCTCATTTGTTTCTTAACCGAATTTGCTCTCCCTTACTTCTAATCTTTATCTCCCTATTTCTTGTGTACCGAAACCTTGCCTTCACTTCTCATCTTCTCTGTTCATTCCACTCAAACCGAACATAGGAATGTTAAGCACCTAAAACCGATTCTCTTCCTTGTGACTAAAGTGTTGGCCGAATCTTTCCCTTTCCTTCTAGTTCTGTTCTTGGCCGATTGTTAGATGGAGTGTGGGCTGCTTTTGGCTTTTGGTTTCAAGCCTTGGGGAAGGTATTTAGGTAAGGCCGAATGCTTTTTGGTAAGGTCTCTGTTCTCTGTCGGCATCTACAAGGGGTAAGTGTTGGTTTGGTGTTTGTTTGGTGGTGTATTGATCTTTGTTTGGAATTGTTTTGGCATAGGACATCCAGGATTCGAAGCAGTCAAGTGTAGCCCCGGTTCTTTGGTCGATCGTTGGGTAAGTGATGGTAAGGGATTTTTTTATCAGTCTGTTCGTTTGGTATTGGTATAAGCCGAAGGCTATTACTGTTGGTTGGTTGCCGTTTGTAGGGAAGTGAAGCAGGAGCATTGGTGGTGTTGGCTAGTGTTCAAAAGCGCGTGGGTAAGGTCTCGGGTTTCAAGAGTGACCCTTTGGTTATGTTGTGTTTTGGCCGAATGGCTTAGGATGCTCATCTCTTGTTTGATCGATTCTAGGAGCAAGGTTGTCGAGGTTATCGAGGGTCTTAGATCGATTCCTTGGCTAAGGCTTGCAGGTGTGTACACACATACACTCTTCTAGTAATTTATGTGCTTATTATATTGTGTGCACATTTACACACTTATCTGTTATTATACCTATATATATGATGTGTGTGTTTGGATCCATGAAAGGTGGATTGAATATCATTATGGTATAAGGCAAGGGGTCAGGTAAGTCCCTGTTATGAGTTCTCATTATGATGCTCTTGGTGAGCATGATGTATCTGGTATGTGCTATATTGATTGGTTGATGATAAATATTATGTATATTGCTAAACAAGCATGTGGGTATATGTCTGTTAAAATGCATATCATTATCTATGTGGGTTGTACGAGTGGAGGGGGCAGTGATATTTTGTGCTGACGAGCACCAGTGTTTTGGTAACACAACTTTGTGACTTTGGGTCACCAGAGGTTTGGCACCTCCAGAGGTTTGGCACCTCAGCGTCTCGTCCCCGTGGTTTCGCACCACAGTGGGTTGGCCCCACAAGGCAGTATTGAGGAATTGATGCCAGTGATTTGGTATCACACGATGGGTTGGCCCCATCACTCGATTATCGTGTCTACGGTCACCAGTGGTTTGGTACCACATTTGTGTCTTTGGGACACCAGAGGTTTGGCACCTCCAGTGATTTGGCATCACATCTGTGACTATACGTCACCAGTGGTTTGGCACCACCAGTGGTTTGGTACCACACGGGGTAGAGAAAGGTGTTATGGATGGTTAGGTTGGGTGCATATTAATTGGATGCATGACGATCATGTTTATGTTTGCATATGATATTTTGCTAATCCGGGAAAAAGGGTAGCACACTGAGTCTTGGTGACTCACCTTTTTCCTTTAACCATTTCAGGTAGTGCATAAAGCTGGACCGGGATCGGAGAGGACAAGGTGGCCCATGCCGAAGATGATGTTTAATATTTTATGCTTGATTTTGATATTAGTACTTTATTTGAATTGTTGGGTTGTAATAGATGCCATTTTATGTTTTTGGTATTACTTTAACTATGGTTTATTTAATTTAAGTTGCTAGGTGAGAATGATTTATGGGTTGCAACCTATTTACTCAACTAGTTTTCATATACTAAAGTTTTAAAAATGCATAAGTTTTACTAATAAAGTTTTACTCAAAAGCTTCAACGGATAAGTTTTCCAAAATTCAACAGACTGCAATGTTTTATCTTAAGTTAACAAAGTATTTTCGACCGTCTTTCCCAGTGACATAACCAGATTCGGTCGTAGTGAATGGGCCGAGTTTGGGGATGTTACAGATTGGTATCAGAGCCCGGTTCAAAACTCGGCTTTGAGGGTTCTGGGCCCAAAAACATTTTCAAATTGGGCTTTTCGAAATATGGGCTTTTATAAAAAGGTTTTCAGGTTATTCTGGCATGGCACCTGTACCTCCGACCCGAAGTCCACCAGGTAAATACTTCGGACTTTCTTGAAGTGATTTGTTTGTATGAATTGATTTGGACTTAGTTTGGGCTCGTAGGATAGAATATTAAGACTATTGGACCCTAAGATTAGACTACTCAAACATATGCATAAGACTTAAATCTCTTAAACAAACCTGTGAAGTAAGTCGCCGAGTTAAGGTGTGGCAACCCTGGTACGCATGTCTAGGAGTGGCATTCAGTAAGAGTTTGGTATTTAAGCAGTCCTAGCGACTCACCTCCTCTTTACTTGAATCCTACCTGGTGCGTAGCTACGGTTCACCTTAACCAAGAGGACTTGTTCATAGGCTAAACCGAATATTAAAACCCGAAAGGGATTTGACCTGATTGTTTTAAAATCTCCTATTTTAAAGTTTTCAACTTTACCCCTTTGGTTTGTAAAACTCTAAATCAGATTTTGAAAGATATTTTCTCAGTTTACAAAAATTACCAAAATGCCCTAGTGGCAAAATTACAAAAATGCCCCTGTTTTGTAAAATTACCGTACTACCCTTAATTTTTGATAAAATGCTCTTTACTTTGCAAAATACTAAAACCCGAGTTTTTCAAAATATTAGGATACTCTGATCCGTGGAAATTTACGAAAATACCCCTGGTTGATAAAATTACCAAAACGCCCTTGGTTTCTAAATTTTCAAATTTCTTTCGACTTTTATGGAAATATTCCTATTTTATAAAGTATCAGAAAATCTTATTTTGTGAAATATTGTGATATTCCGATTTGGGCGAATTTACGAAAATGCCCATGATTTCCAAAATTACAGAAAATAACCCTGTTTTCTGAAATTTTTACAACACATCTGGTTTGAAAAAAAAAATTGTTCGAAGAGACCCCGAGATTTTGTAAATTTTGAAATATCTTAAGGTTGGAAAAACTATTTTCAAAATTGACCCTGAGTTATTACCGATATACCCCTATAGGAAAATGACGGAATTACCCCTGGGTAGAAAATGAAACTTGATTGCTCGAAAGAACTACTCTCGGAAACTCCTTTTCATAAAATTTCTCGTGGGTAAATAGTGGAACCAAATTTCTAATGCATAAAATTTTTAAATCAGACTAAATCGAGGCGCTAGGTATGAGTTCTAGGGGGCGTGGTCGCAATGCTCGTGGACGTGGTAGAGGCAGGATGGCAGTGTCGGAACCGGATGGGTTAGAGAGTGTTGTGCCGCTATCACCAGCTGTTGGGACTGAGCAGCCGGATCAGACCGGAGGAGATAACGCAGTATCGCAGGCTATGCTGCGGGTGCTCGAGCAAGTGGCAGGAGCCAGTGTGGTCAGCGGTATCGCTATTTTCGTGGAAGAAGCTCTGATAGCTGAGGAAGTCAAAAGGACTGAGAGGCAGAATAGGGTCAGAATAAGGAACTGGGATGAGAGGAGCTTGGGATCGCTAGAATCGTTTGAGAGGTCTCAAAAAAGACCGAGGGTCGAGACATCTGCTCGTGTTTCTAAGTCAGCTGGTGGGAATCCAGATCGTCCGTGTGCTCAGTGCGGAAGGTATCACGTTGGTAAGTGCTGGAATCGTGTTCGAGAATGTTTCAGATGCCAGTCCAAGTCGCATCTGGTTAAGCATTGTCCCCTGGATCCGAAAAGGACTCGGACAGTGGGTCAAGGTTTTGTGCAGCCTGGCAGAGGTGGTCAGCAAGCGACGAGAGGTCGTGGTCCGAACCATGGAGGAAATGGTTTCGGTCGAGGTCGTGAAGCTGTGGTTCGTCGGAAGAAGGATAGTGATGTGCCGGATGTGTCAGCGGGTAAGCCTCTTTTGGTTGAAATATTCCTTGTTGCTTTATTCGTTTTGGTGGCTGTTTGTTGTTGTTGCTAGTGAATATCTAGAACCTTGAGTATGGTAGAAAGTATGCCTAGGAAGGTGTTAGCTCTTGAAGATCAGAGTGCGCAGCGATAGCGTAGCGTGGGGAGTTAGGTTGTGGATTGTTAGTCTAGCCAAGTAATTTCGAGGACGAAATTATTTTAAGGAGGGTAGAATTGTAACACCCTGGTCTTAGGGGTTATGCATCTAGTGCATATCTCAGGTGTTGGTAGGCTTCTCATGTGTTTAGGCAAGTTTTTAGGGGGTTTGGAGAACCCTGGAAGGTAGGGAAGACTTTAAGAAATTTTTGGTTTTCAGTGGGTAAAAGGGGAGCTTGGATAGAGGGGGCCTTAAGAGAATTTTTGATGGAAATAAGGCACAAAAAGATGGGCTAGCAAAGTGGCAGGTGAGACGCCACTAAGGCCTTGTGTGTGTGGCGTCATTTGCAGGAGGGGAAGATCTTGTGTTCAAGCCGCGGAGTGGCCACCTTTTGGCTTTCTTTTTGACGGCATGGAGGGAAGGAGTTGTGGGCAGTTCAAACTCTGCCTTGGACCTAGTCAATAGGTGAGGTGGATGGCAAGGAGGGATTTGTGGGATTTGACTAGTTCAAACTAGTTTGAACTAGTGGCTTGGAGAGTTTCTAGGAGGTGGCCGAAGGTGGGAGTCTTCAAGTGGGAGGTGTGGCCGGTTTTTGAAGGTGTTAAGGAGGGTTAATGCCGAATTTCTTTTATGGCATTTTTGGGTGATTTTCGGCTAGCTTTAGTTTTTGGTGCCAAAAGCCGAATTTTTCCCTTTGATGTTTTCCTTGAAACCGAGATTCCCCAATAGCATATACTTCTAGCCGATTTTGTGTTTTGTTCTTTTAATTCTTTTTGTTGCCGAAACTAGTTACCTTTCCCTTGTCATATTTCCATTTCTTTTCTCTTAAACCATTTGTGCCGAATCTCTCATTTGTTTCTTAACCGAATTTGCTCTCCCTTACTTCTAATCTTTATCTCCCTATTTCTTGTGTACCGAAACCTTGCCTTCACTTCTCATCTTCTCTGTTCTTTCCACTCAAACCGAACATAGGTATGTTAAGCACCTAAAACCGATTCTCTTCCTTGTGACTAAAGTGTTGGCCGAATCTTTCCCTTTCCTTCTAGTTCTGTTCTTGGCCGATTGTTAGGTGGAGTGTGGGCTGCTTTTGGCTTTTGGTTTCAAGCCTTGGGGAAGGTATTTAGGTAAGGCCGAATGCTTTTTGGTAAGGTCTCTGTTCTCTGTCGGCATCTACAAGGGGTAAGTGTTGGTTTGGTGTTTGTTTGGTGGTGTATTGATCTTTGTTTGGAATTGTTTTGGCATAGGACATCCAGGATTCGAAGCAGTCAAGTGTAGCCCCGGTTCTTTGGTCGATCATTGGGTAAGTGATGGTAAGGGATTGTTTTATCAGTCTGTTCGTTTGGTATTGGTATAAGCCGAAGGCTATTACTGTTGGTTGGTTGCCGTTTGTAGGGAAGTGAAGCAGGAGCATTGGTGGTGTTGGCTAGTGTTCAAAAGCGCGTGGGTAAGGTCTTGGGTTTCAAGAGTGACCCTTTGGTTATGTTGTGTTTTGGCCGAATGGCTTAGGATGCTCATCTCTTGTTTGATCGATTCTAGGAGCAAGGTTGTCGAGGTTATCGAGGGTCTTAGATCGATTCCTTGGCTAAGGCTTGCAGGTGTGTACACACACACACTCTTCTAGTAATTTATGTGCTTATTATATTGTGTGCACATTTACACACTTATCTGTTATTGTACCTATATATATGATGTGTGTTTGGATCCATGAAAGGTGGATTGAATATCATTATGGTATAAGGCAAGGGGTCAGGTAAGTCCCTGTTATGAGTTCTCATTATGATGCTCTTGGTGAGCATGATGTATCTGGTATGTGCTATATTGATTGGTTGATGATAAATATTATGTATATTGCTAAACAAGCATGTGGGTATATGTCTGTTAAAATGCATATCATTATCTATGTGGGTTGTACGAGTGGAGGGGGCAGTGATATTTTGTGCTGACGAGCACCAGTGTTTTGGTGACACAACTTTGTGACTTTGGGTCACCAGAGGTTTGGCACCTCCAGAGGTTTGGCACCTCAGCGTCTCGTCCCCGTGGTTTCGCAGCACAGTGGGTTGGCCCCACAAGGCGGTATTGAGGGATTGACGCCAGTGATTTGGTATCACACGATGGGTTGGTCCCATCACTCGATTATCGTGACTACGGTCACCAGTGGTTTGGTACCACATTTGTGTCTTTGGGACACCAGAGGTTTGGCACCTCCAGTGATTTGGCATCACATCTGTGACTATACGTCACCAGTGGTTTGGCACCACCAGTGGTTTGGTACCACACGGGGTAGAGAAAGGTGTTATGGATGGTTAGGTTGGGTGCATATTAATTGGATGCATGACGATCATGTTTATGTTTGCATATGATATTTTGCTAATCCGGGAAAAAGGGTAGCACACTGAGTCTTGGTGACTCACCTTTTTCCTTTAACCATTTCAGGTAGTGCATAAAGCTGGACCGGGATCGGAGAGGACAAGGTGGCCCATGCCGAAGATGATGTTTAATATTTTATGCTTGATTTTGATATTAGTACTTTATTTGAATTGTTGGGTTGTAATAAAGGCAATTTTATGTTTTTGGTATTACTTTAACTATGGTTTATTTAATTTAAGTTGCTAGGTGAGAATGATTTATGGGTTGCAACCTATTTACTCAACTAGTTTTCATATACTAAAGTTTTAAAAATGCATAAGTTTTACTAATAAAGTTTTACTCAAAAGCTTCAACGGATAAGTTTTCCAAAATTCAACAGACTGCAATGTTTTATCTTAAGTTAACAAAGTATTTTCGACCGTCTTTTCCCAGTGACATAACCAGATTCGGTCGTAGTGAATGGGCCGGGTTTGGGGATGTTACATGAAGCCTGCCACTGGTAATTATTCAGTGACATCTCTTTGATGAACTCGTATGCTGCTTTTGGAGTTTTGTTGTTCAGTGTTCCACCGGCGGCTGAATCAATTAGTTGCCTCGTTGAGGGGTTTAAACCGTTATAAAAGGTTTGGACTTGTAGCCACAAGGGTAAGCCATGGTGTGGGCACCTCCTTAAGAGATCCTTGAATCTCTCCCATGCGTCGTATAATGTCTCTAAATCCATCTACACAAAAGAAGAGATATCATTCCGTAATTTGGCCGTTTTGGCCGGTGGAAAATATTTCATTAAAAACTTTTCTGTCATTTGATCCCATGTAGTGATTGACCCTCGTTTTAACGAGTTTAACCACTGTTAGCTTTATTTCTCAATTAAAAAGGGAATAACCGAAGACGTATGGCATCATCAGAAACGCCATTTATTTTGAAAGTATTACAGAACTCTAAAAAGTTAGCTATATGCGTGTTTGGATCTTCGTCCTGCAAACCATCAAATTGAACAAACTGTTGAATCATTTGTATTGTGTTAGGCTTTAATTTAAAATTGTTAGTAGCTATAGCAGGCCTAACAATACTTGATTCCGCTCCTGTTAAATGCGGTTTTGCATAATCAAACATTGTGCGTGGAGTATTATTTTCCCCCACATCGCGTGGTTGTGGGTGGTCTCGTCCATCCCTTCAGTAGGATTGGATCTGTCTTTTTCCTCTCTTTCTGTGTAATTTAGGGCTCGCCTGGTTTCCCGACGATTCCTGCGAGCGGTTGCTTCAATATCACTATCGTATTCCAAAGGTCCTCTCGGGTTCCTTCTAGTCATAAACTTGAGTTACCTGCTGGGAAAAAAAGAGAAAGAAGATTCAATAATAAGAAAAAAATAGGAATAAAAATAAAAACAAAAATAAATTACGAAAAATAAAAAATTAGGGCTAAAGTTCCCCGGCAACGGCGCCAAAAACTTGATCGTTGAAATCAGAGCTTTAAAATTTATAAAACGAATGATCAAACCTAGAAACTAACTCTGACAACGATTAAAGGTAAGTGTACCTATCGAACAATAGTATAGTTTAGGCAAGACCGAATTGTCGAACCCAAAGGAACTAAAACTACTAATACTAACTTTCTTTTTATTATTTAGCCTTAAAAATAGAATGAAGTTGCTTTTAAACTAAATTTACGATGACTAAGCTAAGGACATAAAGACAAAAAGAACAAATTGGGAAATAGCTTGAAGAAAAAAATCAGTTGACTATTACGATACCCTCAGGAAGAATCCACCTAGACTTCTCTTGTTACCTAACACTGAACCATATGATTTCTTTACTTAGCTTGATTCGTAGGACTCCCTAACCTATATTAAACCCTCTCTCGAGGCGAATAATGTCTAACTCTAGGTTAATTAGTGGAACTCTTGTTCACTTATAATAACCCCCTAGAATAGCAGTAAATCGATCAATGGACTCCCATATTAGGTTTCACCCTAATCCGGCAAAATCTCGCAACCCTATCCCTAGGCGTTCGATCAACTCCGCTTAATTATGTTAGATCTACTCTTAGGCAGGGTCTATTCCTCCTCCACCTAAGCACATCAGATTTGGATTAAGCAACATAATTAAGAACAAACTAAGTAATTATCATATAATTTAGAAATCAAATAACAAAATTCATCTAGGTTTCATCCCCTTCAGGTATCTGAATGGTTTAGTTCATAATGAATAAAAAGAACATCTCAAGAGAAAAGATAAAACAAAACATAAGAAAACCCTAAAACCCCCTGAAGGATTTGAAGGAGAATTCCGCCGTCTTGAGTATAATTTCGACTTCTTGGGATGGATCAACTAGCTATCCTCGCGTTATTCCCTAACTCTGACCTTCTCGGCTTGGCTCCTTGGCCTAGCTTTGACGCCTCTTCAAAGGTGGCACTTAGGGGATATATATATATAGGCTTTTGGAATGCGATTCTTTCTCCCTAAGTATCCTTTTCCGATTGAAATTGCTCTTTCCAGTGACAGAGGCACGGCCATAGCACACGCCCGTGTGGATCGACTTCAGACGTGTTCAGATTTCTAATTTGAGGCGCGGCCATGTGAAGTGGGGTTGAGGCCGTGCTCTAGGTGATTGTCGAGGCACGGCCGTGTGGACTTCGGGCCAGGCTATGTCAATCTGTGCTAAGGCCCATTTACTCTGTTTTGGGCCCTTTTTGTGTTCTTTTCATCCTCGGGTGCTTTCCTAGGTATAAGACATGAAAAGAAAGGATTACAAGTACCTTTTTATATAAATCAAAGAATAAATCATCGAACAGTGAGCTAAATGTGGGATTAAAATATGTTATAATTACGGTTTATCATAGGGTTGCGATCAACTCCACTTAACTATGCTAGTTCTACTATTAAACAGGGACTTTTGCTCCACTACCTAAGCACATCAATACTTGAATCAATATCCTGAAATATCAAAGCAAGAATTAAGAACAAATCAAGTTTTTGTTATATAGTTCAGAAAATAATAACAAGATCCGTCTTAGTTTTCATCCCCCTCAGGTATTTGAGGGGTTTAGTTCATAATCATAAAAGAATACATCTCAGAAGAAAATATAAAACAAAACATAAGAAAAACCCTTAAACCCCAGAAGGAAATTGAAGGGAAGATCTTCCGTCTTTATGATTCCACCTTCTTGAGATGGATCAACTGGCTTTCTTCGAGTAAATCCCACAATTCGGCCTCTCTGGCTTGGCTCCTCGGCCTACCTGAACCCCCCTTTGAAGGTTGGCCTCTTGGGTGTTTATATAGGCTTTCGGAATGTCTTTCTTTGCCTCTAAGTACCCTATTCCGAATAGATTAAAACAGGTCACGTCAGGGACATGCCGTGTGGCACGGCCGTGTGAATCGAATCTAGGCCGTGGTCGGGTCTGTTAAGGAAGCACGGCCATGTGGCTTGGGCCCAGGCCGTGTGAATTTTGTGCTTTGGCCTATTTTCTCGGTTTTTGGCCAATTTCTCGTTCTTTTCATCCTCCGAGGCTCTCCTAAGTATAAAACATGAAATTAAAGGATTAGGAGCACTAAATTCCACAATTCAAGGAATAAATCATCCAAAAGTATGCCAAATGTGAGATTGAAATATGTACATAATATGGTTTATCAAATAGGTTCTTCTAACTCACATAATGAGGCGAGAAGAATAGCTAAAAATAGCAAAAGAATAATAAGAAAAAAAAAGGAAAGAATTGAACTACCGTACAGGTATTTTTTTGTGCATTGCATACGGCTTTACAATGGAATTATCTTTTTCTTTCATCGAGAAAAAGAAAAAGTGAAAATATAGAGAGTGTCTATTAGATCCAGATCACTAAATAATCCAATTACCACCCTTCTTTTTTTTTTTGGAAAAGTTCAAAAATACTATGATGGCTCCGTTGCTTTATATATTTATTTCGTCTGTGATTCAGCAATCCCAAAGTTTCTTTTTTTTTCAAAAAAAAGAAAGAAAAAAAATAGTCTTTTTTTTCGTACTCTTTAATTTTATAACATAAATATTGTTATAAATATTGTTAATAGCCTCTTGTATGAAAAGAAAAAAAAGTTTGTGACGCTGATATGGGCCCACGACAGCTAAGATAAAATTGGAAATGCCCTTTCTCTCATACTACTCTTTCGATACATAATCTAATATTTTGAAAAAAAAAAAGAAATAATAAAAAATTTCATATCGAATTCGAAGTGCGATGCTATTATTACTTAGTAATTCATATTTCATATGGTGAAGGCATAGTTTTCTTTTTTCATTCCATCAAATAAAAAAAACTCATTGGCCCCGAGCGTGAGGGAATGCTAGACGTTTGGTAATTTCTCCTCCGGCCAAGAGAAAAGATCCCATTGAAAGAGCCAATCCCATGCATATTGCATGCACATCTGGTTGCACAAATTGAATAGTATCATAAATAGCTACTCCGGGTATTACCCATCCTCCATGAGAGTTTATAAACAAATACAGATCTTTGGTATCATTCTCTATACTGAGATATACCATAAGACCAATAAGTTGATTCGAGATCTCGCTATCAACCTCTTTGTAACATCCGGGTTCTAGGGGTTATGCATTTGGTGCATAACTCAAGTGATGGTAGGGTTATTGTGTGTTTGGATGAGTTTTAAGGGGTTTGGAGAACCCTAAAATATAGGAGAAGGCTTAAGGAATTATTGAATTTTTAGTGTTAGAAAGGGGAGCTTGGTTATAGAGCTCTTAAGAGAAATTTTGGGGAGGTTAAGACACAAGTACTGAGTTGGCAGAGTGGCAAGGGAGGCGCCACTTAGAGCATGGGGAAGTGACGCCTCAAGGAGCAAGGGGGGACAGGGTTCGAGCTGCAAAGGCAGCATTTTGGCCTTTGTTTTTGCGTCAGGAGAGGGGGAGGAGTTGGATTCGGCTATGGAACTTAAAAAGAGGAATTTTACTGAGTCAAATTATTTTAAATGTGTGGCAAAGAGAAGGGATGAGTTGGTTTTAGTTTGATTTTGCTTGAAAGGATGGTGTTGAGAGAAATTAGGAGAAAATCAAGGGTTTGGGTGAGAGGAGAAGAGTTGGACGGCTAGGGGGGTTCTCATGATGGTATTTTCGATCATGAAGGTTAAGGGGGAGTATCCAAATCTTATTTAAGGTTGGTGTGCCTTTCTTTTGCCAAATTTTAGCCCTTTTCTTCTAAGCCTTCACTTTTTCTTCTCAAACACTACCCACACCAAAACGCATTTCTTCCTCTACTTGTTCTCTTGAAGCCATCTCTCCTTTTCAATCTCTTGCTTTTCTCTTCTTTTCCTATCAATAGCCGAACCTCTAGGAAGCCTCATCAGCATCCCTTTTCTTCTCTTGTTTTCTTCAAAGCCGAAAGTACTCTTAGCCGAAACCTTTCTCTTCTCTTGCCGTTTTGCTAAAGCTGATTCTTTGGGGCCGACAACTACACTCCCTTAGTCTTTTCGAGCGTGTGGTAGTAAGTAATCTCTACTTTAGTAGTTGGTTTTGCTTCTTTCTATTTAGGTGCCGAAACCAAGTGTTGGGTATTGGTTTTATGGATGACTGAAGGTGTTTAAGGCCATAACCTTATGTTTCTTTTGTGTATAGCCAGCGGGGAGGAGCATTAAAGAGGACTCTTAGGTTCGATTACTCAAGGTAAGGGTAGTTGTAACATCCCCAAACCCGGCCCACGAGCCCTGACCGGATCTGGGTATGCCACTGCGGAAAGACGGTAAAAAAAAACTTTTTGACTTAGAATAAAACATTAAAATTTGATTACTTTTGAAAATCATGTTCATCTGAGTTTATAAGTAAAACTTTGTTATTATAAAATGTCCACATTAAAACTTTAATATATAGCCATACTTAGAATAATTAGATTGCTAAAACAAAATCAACTTCAAACAGTAATTCAATGTCATCAAGCCATAATTAAAACCATACCCAAAAATAATAAAACATAAGGCCTTTATTACAACCCATTCATAAACAAAGTACTTAATATTAAGAAGGCTTAAAAATAATTAAAACTTTTCCTTCTGCATGGGCCACCATGTGTCCTCTCCGAACCCGGTCCAACTCATGAATCACCTGAAATGGTTAAGAAAATAATTGGGTGAGTCCACAGACTCAGTGCATAATCATAACACATATTTCCACACGTATGGGCTTGGCCCATATCCGTACAATCCACGAACCATTCATGCAATTATGCATCACAGCCCAACCTAGGTCCATCCAACACGCCAACCTTAGCAGACTCCCTGCTCAAGGCCGTGGCTAATCCACCGATCACAACCGAGTGATCCCACAAATCCTACCTCGGCAGACCTGCTGCACAAGGCCGTGGCAGAGCCACCGATCACATCGTGATCCCAACAATATTCCGTCTACGGTGATGCACTTAGCTATCAACCGCCGAGATGGGCACCTAGCCAACATCTCCCTTGATGAGGCACACAGCAACTCATCAAGCGCTAACGTAGCCCGAAGCTATCATTAGACCACGTACATCAATATGTACTCTCCGTCCTTCCGTGATCAATCCCACCCCATGCCCATGTGTCAATAAATCATGTCAAAACAGCATATAGAGTGAGTATTTATCATCTATCATTACCACATCATACATATATATATGCATCGTAATAACTTAAAATCACAACCTTACTCACCTGACATCTGATTACCCAAACATGGTATTCACCACTTAGGCCATTATGACCGGCCTCCACACATCATACATATACAAACGCTAGCAAGCAATTATCCGAAGAAAACAGTGCGATGATTACGCACCTAATTACTTGGAGTTCTAGACTCTCGATCCCAACGCTATCGCTAAGCGAGACTACGACTATCTGCCTATAGCTCTCTCCTGCTGCTGGCCCACACCCCGGTGGCCAATCCCGAACCGCTGAATCGCTCTTTTCTTGAACTTCGAGATAGGGGTTTTCTCCTGCCCACCTTGACTGGAACTTGCCTCCATCAACACACTTAATCAGATAAACCGGTTAAACCCCCAAATCATAAATCTAAACATCGAAACTTACTAAAATATTTCTTACCAGCAAACTTGAATCCCGATTGCTCCTACAACCCTGCCGCAATCCTAAAATCACCATATTAATAGCCTTAGGCTTCACGAATACTAAGAGAATGGACTTAATACAACCAACCCTTACCACTACTTACCAACCGATTAACAGAGAAATGAGGCTACGCTTGTTTGCTTCTAAATCCCGGAGACCCTACAACAATTCGGTTACCACAAGAGATCAACATACTTCAAACCAAAGCCAAAATCGGCTCTTACCCTTGTAAAAGTCGATCGGGAACAAAGGGGGAAAGAAATAGGCATTCGGCTATGCCTACTTACCTTCTCCAACGGTTGAAAAAGGAAGACCCAAGGAGCTCAACACCACTCTAATATTCGGCCAAAGTGACACTAAAAGGAGAGGGGAGATTTCGGCAACAAGGTTTGAGAAAAGAAAATGAAAGATGAGCAGGTGCTTTCGGTTTTGAAGGAAAAAGAAAGGGGAAAGGGAGAGTGGAAGATTCGGCCACCTAGCAAGATTGAGAGCAAAAAGGAGAGAAAGTGCTTTGGAGGAAAAAGATTTCGGCTACCAAAAGAAATGAAAACAATTTCGGCAAAGAGAGAACAAATGGTGAAAATGGGCCAAAAGGGTGAGCACCTCCTATTTATACTACTAGGTTCGGCACCCACCTAACACCCTCCAAGAAAATCGAAAATGCCCTTCCCCTAGCTCCCCAAAACCGGCCACTAACTCAACCCCTCTCAAAATCCCAAGATTTCCTCCTAAACTTCCTCCCTAACACTCATTCAAAAAGTTTGAATGAGTCAAACCTATATCCTCCCTTCCTAGCCGAATTCAAAAGTGGAAGACCAAGTCTTACCTCATCCAATCCAATGCCTTCTAGCCGTCCAACATCCCTCCTCCTTGACGCATAAACAAAGGCCAGAATTGCTGCCTTTGCAGCTCGAACCTGAGACCCCTTAGCACCCTTGAGGCGTCACCTCCCAAAGCCCCAAGTAGCGCCTCCATACCACTCTACCAAATCCATTCTTTGTGTCTTAACCTCCCCAAATAATTCTCTTAAGCCCTCTAAAGCCAAGCTCCCCTTCTTAGCACTAAAAAATCAAAAACTTCCTAAGGCATCACACTACCATCTAGGGTTCTCAAGACCCCTAAAACTCACCCAACCACACACTGAAGTATGCCAACACCTGAGTTATGCACTAAATGTATAACCCCTAGAACCCGGGTGTTACAATTCTGCCCTCCTTAAAAATAATTTCGTCCACGAAATTACTTGGCTAGACTAACACCACACTACACTACAGCAGCGCACTCTGATCTCAAAGAGCTACCATATTTCTAGGTACAGTTTCTAAGTCTATACCCAAAGTTCTAGATACTTCACTAAGCAACAGAAACAGACGGCCACTATAACGAACAAAACAACAAAGAATATACCAGGCATAAGAAACTTACCCGCTGACACATCCGGCACATCATTATCTTCTCTCCGACGGACTGCATAGACCAGACCTGGCTGTCTTGCCGCAGTGCTACCATTACCGCGGCTTACTGCTCCACGACCTCGGCCGGAACCATTCCCTCCATGGTTCAGACCACGACCCCTTGTCGCCTGCTGACCACCTCTGCCCGGCTGCTCATAACCTTGGCCTACTGTCCGAGTCCTGTTCGGATCCTGGGGACAGTCCTTAATCAGATGAGACTTGGACTTACACCTGAAGCATTCTCGATCTCGATTCCAGCATTCGCCAACATGATACCTTCCGCACCGAGCACACGGACGATCCGAATTCCCAGTAGCTGGCTTAGAAATACGAGTAGAAGTCTCGACCCTCGGTCTTTTCTGAAATCTCTCGAACGATTCTGACGGTCCTGAACTCCTCTTATCCCGGTTTCTTTCTCTATCTCTATTCTGCCTCTCAGTCCTCTTGACCTCTTCCGCTATCCTAGCTTTCTCCACTAAGATGGCGAAATCTCTTTCTTGTTGCGGAGCAATCAAAACCCGCAGCTCATCCCGCAGCCCATCTTCAAATCTGACGCACCTCTCATAATCGCTAGCTACGATGCCCCGAGCATACCGACTCAAACGCAGAAACTCAGCCTCGTACTCCGCTATTGTCTTGCCACCTTGCACCAAATTGAGGAACGCCTTCCTCTGAGCATCCACATAACTCGCTCCAACATACTTCCCTTCGAACTTGATCTTAAAGTAACCCCAGTCCACTCGATCCGCAGGGGTACCTTCCTTAACAGTGAGCCACCACTGGTAGGCTTCATCCCGTAGCAACGAAACAGCACCTTTATCTCCTCAGCAGTTAAGTCTAAGTCGTCCATAATCCTTTCAACTGCCTCAAGCCAGTACTCTGCCACGTTCGGAGCTACCACAGACACTCCTCTGAAAACCTCGGCTCCGTTTGACCTAAGTCTTTCGGGTACTGACTTCCGAGTCCCATTGCCCACATTAGCTCCTGCCACTCGCTCGAGCACCCGCAGCATAGCCTGCGATACTGCGTCGTCTCCTCCTGTCTGATCCTGATGTTCAACCTCAATAGCTGGTGGTGGCGGCGCATCACTCTCTGACCCATGGCCAGACCCAATCGGTTCCGATATTGCCATTCTGCCTCTACCACGTCCACAAGCATTGCGACCACGCCCCCTAGAACTCATTTCTAGCGCCTCGATTTAGTCTGATTTAAGAAATTTTTATGCATTAGACATTTTGTTCCACTGATTAACCACGAGCAAATTTTATGAAAAGAAGTTCCCGAGAGTGATTCTTTCGATCAATCAAAGTTTCATCTAAAGTTCTCTATTCTAATTCAAACATTCACATTCTTCACTAAAGACACATTCATTCATCCATGTCACCTTCTAGAGCATTTCCAACCCAGGGGTAATTTCGTCATTTCCTATAGGGGTATTTCGGTAACAAATCAGGGTTAACTTGAAAATAATTTCGAATTAAAGGTTTTCCAGAATTTACAAAATCTCGGGGGTCACTTGAAAATTTGTTTTTCAAATCAGAGGTGTTGCCAAAATTTCAGAAATTGGGGTTGTTTCAGTAATTCTGGAAATTAAGGGCTTTTTCGTAAATTCTCCAAATCAAGATAGCTTGATACTTGTAAAACAGAAGTTTTGTAATGTAGAAACATTTTAGTAAAAATCGAGGGTAATACGAAAATTTAGAAACCAAGGGCATTTTGGTAATTTTGTCAATCCGGGGTATTTTCGTAAATTTCTCCAACCAGAGTATCTTGGTATTTTGAAAACTCGAAATTTTGGTATTTTTGTAAAGTACAATGTTTTTAACAAAAGTTGAGGGTAGTACGGTAATTTTACAATACAGGGGCATTTTTGTAATTTTACCACTAGGGCATTTTGGAAATTTTGTAAATCGAGAAAACGTCTTTCAAACTCAGATTTAGGGTTTACAAACCAAAGGAGTAAATTTGAAAATTTTAAAACTAAGAGTTTGAAAACAGCAAGGCCAAATCCCTTTCGGGTTTTAATAATTGGTTTAGCCTATGAACAAGTCCTCTTGGTTAAGGTGAACCGTAGCTACGCACCAGGTAGGATTCAAGTAAAGAGGAGGTGAGTCGCTAGGACTGCTTAAGTACCAAGCTCTTACTGAATACCACTCCTAGACATGCATACCATGGTTGCCACACCTTGACTCGGCAACTTACTTCACATGTTTGTTTAGTAGCCTTAAGTCTTATGCATATGTTTGAGTAACTAATCCTAGGGTCCAATAGCCCTAATATTCTAATCTACAAGCCCAAATAAATCCATAACAATTCACATAAACAAATCACTTCAAAAGTCCGAAGTACTTACCTGGTGGACTTCGGGTCGGAGGTACAGGTGCCATGCCAGAATAACCTGAAAACCTTTTATAAAGCCCATTTTTCGAAAAGCCCATTTTGAAAATGTTTTTGGGCCCAAAACCCTCAAAGTCGAGTTTTGAACCGAGCTCTGATACCAATTTGTAACATCCCCAAACCCGGCCCACGAGCCCTGACCGGATCTGGGTATGCCACTGCGGAAAGACGGTAAAAAAAAAAACTTTTTGACTTAGAATAAAACATTAAAATTTGATTACTTTTGAAAATCATGTTCATCTAAGTTTATAAGTAAAACTTTGTTATTATAAAATGTCCACATTAAAACTTTAATATATAGCCATACTTAGAATAATTAGATTGCTAAAACAAAATCAACTTCAAACAGTAATTCAATGTCATCAAGCCATAATTAAAACCATACCCAAAAATAATAAAACATAAGGCCTTTATTACAACCCATTCATAAACAAAGTACTTAATATTAAGAAGGCTTAAAAATAATTAAAACTTTTCCTTCTGCATGGGCCACCATGTGTCCTCTCTGAACCCGGTCCAACTCATGAATCACCTGAAATGGTTAAGAAAATAATTGGGTGAGTCCACAGACTCAGTGCATAATCATAACACATATTTCCACACGTATGGGCTTGGCCCATATCCGTACAATCCACGAACCATTCATGCAATTATGCATCACAGCCCAACCTAGGTCCATCCAACACGCCAACCTTAGCAGACTCCCTGCTCAAGGCCGTGGCTAATCCACCGATCACAACCAAGTGATCCCACAAATCCTACCTCGGTAGACCTGCTGCACAAGGCCGTGGTAGAGCCACCGATCACATCGTGATCCCAACAATATTCTGTCTACGGTGATGAACTTAGCTATCAACCGCCGAGATGGGCACCTAGCCAACATCTCCCTTGATGAGGCACACAGCAACTCATCGAGCGCTAACGTAGCCCGAAGCTATCATTAGACCACGTACATCAATATGTACTCTCCGTCCTTCCGTGATCAATCCCACCCCATGCCCATGTGTCAATAAATCATGTCAAAACAGCATATAGAGTGAGTATTTATCATCTATCATTACCACATCATACATATATATATGCATC
Source organism: Gossypium australe (assembly GCA_005393395.2). Taxonomy (NCBI): domain Eukaryota; kingdom Viridiplantae; phylum Streptophyta; class Magnoliopsida; order Malvales; family Malvaceae; genus Gossypium; species Gossypium australe. The sequence continues at coordinate 124,209,832 of CM016614.1, read as the reverse complement.
GTAATAACTTAAAATCACAACCTTACTCACCTGACATCTGATTACCCAAACATGGTATTCACCACTTAGGCCATTATGACCGGCCTCCACACATCATACATATACAAACGCTAGCAAGCAATTATCCGAAGAAAACAGTGTGATGATTACGCACCTAATTACTTGGAGTTCTAGACTCTCGATCCCAACGCTATCGCTAAGCGAGACTACGACTATCTGCCTATAGCTCTCTCCTGCTGCTGGCCCACACCCCGGTGGCCAATCCCGAACCACTGAGACCGCTCTTTTCTTGAACTTCGGGATAGGGGTTTTCTCCTGCCCACCTTGACTGGAACTTGCCTCCATCAACACACTTAATCAGATAAACCGGTTAAACCCCCAAATCATAAATCTAAACATCGAAACTTACTAAAATATTTCTTACCAGCAAACTTGAATCCCGATTGCTCCTACAACCCTGCCGCAATAATCACCACATTAATAGCCTTAGGCTTAACAAATACTAAGAGAATGGACTTAATACAACCAACCCTTACCACTACTTACCAACCGATTAACAGAGAAAAGAGGCTACGCTTGTTTGCTTCTAAATCCCGGAGACCCTACAACAATTCGGTTACCACAAGAGAACAACATACTTCAAACCAAAGCCAAAATCGGCTCTTACCCTTGTAAAAGTCGATCGGAAACAAAGGGGGAAAGAAATAGGCATTCGGCTATGCCTACTTACCTTCTCCAACGGTTGAAAAAGGAAGACCCAAGGAGCTCAACACCACTCTAATATTCGGCCAAAGTGACACTAAAAGGAGAGGGGAGATTTCGGCAACAAGGTTTGAGAAAAGAAAGTGAAAGATGAGCAGGTGCTTTCGGTTTTGAAGGAAAAAGAAAGGAGAAAGGGAGAGTGGAAGATTCGGCCACCTAGCAAGATTGAGAGCAAAAAGGAGAGAAAGTGCTTTGGAGGAAAAAGGTTTCGGCTACCAAAAGAAATGAAAACAATTTCGGCAAAGAGAGAACAAATGGTGAAAAGGGGCCAAAAGGGTGAGCACCTCCTATTTATACTACTAGGTTCGGCACCCACCTAACACCCTCCAAGAAAATCGAAAATGCCCTCCCCCTAGCTCCCCAAAATCGGCCACTAACTCAACCCCTCTCAAAATCCTAAGATTTCCTCCTAAACTTCCTCCCTAACACTCATTCAAAAAGTTTGAATGAGTCAAACCTATATCCTCCCTTCCTAGCCGAATTCAAAAGTGGAAGACCAAGTCTTACCTCATCCAATCCAATGCCTTCTAGCCGTCCAACATCCCTCCTCCTTGACACAAAAACAAAGGCCAGAATTGCTGCCTTTGCAGCTCAAACCTGAGACCCCTTAGCACCCTTAAGGCGTCACCTCCCAAAGCCCCAAGTAGCGCCTCCATACCACACTACCAAAGCCGTTCTTTGTGTCTTAACCTCCCCAAATAATTCTCTTAAGCCCTCTAAAGCCAAGCTCCCCTTCTTAGCACTAAAAAATCAAAAACTTCCTAAGGCATCACACTACCATCTAGGGTTCTCAAGACCCCTAAAACTCACCCAACCACATACTGAAGTATGCCAACACCTGAGTTATGCACTAAATGCATAACCCTTAGAACCCGGGTGTTACAGTAGTGTTCGGCCAAAGGCACTTTCTAATGTTTTTGGTATAGGGGCCGAAACTAATATGGTTCTATTTGGGGATTTCGGCAGACTTTTAGGTGCAACGTGTGATCTCGGGATTTAGCCGACTGTGCCAAGCAGGTGCATAATTGTCGCACTGTTCTTCTGTTATTTGTGCATGATGTTTTATATGTATATGTGTGATGTGTTGGGGATGGTAGCCAAAGATAATAGCTAAGATGATGGAAACCATTGTGAGGTAACCGGTTAAACAGGTTAGTATTTTATGATATTAGCTTACTTATGTTATGTGTATAAATTTGTGGTAAGCATGTGATATATATATTCTTTACAATGTTACTTTGTCATGACATATATCTACATATAAAGATACATGGGGCATGAATAGTGAAGGAAGAGGGTGTACATATTTATGTACGTGGTCTAATGTTAGCCTTGTGCTACATTAGCGCTTGATGATTTGCTGTGTGCTTCATCAAGGGAGGTGTTGGCTAGGTGCCCATCTCGGCGGTTGATAGCTGTGTGCATCACCGTAGATTGATTAATATTGGGATCACCTATGTGATCGGTGGCTTACCCACGGCCTGGTGCGGCAGGACTGCCTAGGTTAGATATGTGGGATCACTCAGGTGATCGGTGGATTAGCCACGGCCTTGGGCGGCAGGTCTGCCGAGGTAGGTGTTCGGATGGACTTTAGGTTGGGTTGGGATGCATTTTTGCATGACTGATTATGTGGACTATGTGGATGTGGGCCAAGCCCATATGTATGGGGACATGTGAAATGACTATGCACTGAGTCTGTTGGCTCACCCAATTTTTTCTTAAACATTGCAGGTGATTCGTGAATTTTGGACCGGGTTGGAGAGGATACAAGGTGGCCATGCAGAAGAAGATGTTTTGATTATTTTATGCATTTTAATATTAAGTACTTTGTTTAAGTATTGGTTGTAATAAGGGCCTTATTATATTTGGTAATATTTTATTATGGCTTGATTAAATTAAATTACTATGTGCAAATGATTTTATTGTTAGCAACTTATTGTTTTTAAATTATATATATAATAAAGGTTTAATTCGAATATTTTGTAACATCAAAGTTTTACATATAATTTCAAATGGACATGGTTTTTCAAAAGATGACAAATTTTAATGTTTTATTTTAAGTCAAAAATGTTTCCAACCGCTTTTCCGCAGTGACATACCAGATCCGGTCAAGGCTCGTGGGCCGGGTTTGGGGGTGTTACAGTTTGGTATCAGAGCCCGGTTCAAAACTCGGCTTTGAGGGTTGTGGGGCCCAAAAATGTTTTCAAAAATGGGCTTTTCAAAATATGGACTTTTATTTCAGGTTTATTCTGGCATGGCACCTGTATCTCCGGCCCGAAGTCCACCAGGTAAGTACTTCTAACTATTGAAGTGATTTGTTTATGTGAACTGTTATAAGTATTTGGGCTCGTAGATTAGAATATTAGGGCTATTGAACCCTAGGGCTAGTGCACTCAAACACATGCATAAGACTTAAGGACTATTAAACAAACCTGTGAAGTAAGTCGCCGAGTTCAGGTGTGGCAACCATTGTACGCATGTCTAGGATTGGTATTCAGTAAGAGCTTGGTACTTAAGCAGCCCTAGCGACTCACCTCCTCTTTACTTGAATCCTACCTTGTGCGTGGTAATGGTTCACCCTAACCAAGAGGACTTATTCACGGGCTAAACCCGATAACTAAAACCCGAAAGGGACTAGCCGTGCAGTTTTATAAAAACCCGAGTTTTTAAAACATTAAATTACCCTTTTTGATTTGTACAAACTATTTTGAAGACATTTCTCAAAATATTTTCGATTTACAAAAATTTTGAAAATACCCCTGTGTTGTAAATTACCAAAATGCCCTTGGCTTAAAAAAAATTTCCTATCACCCTTGACTTTTACTAAAATATTCTTATTTTTATCGGAAAATCCTATTTTGCAAAATATTGAGATATTCAGGTTTGGAAATTTACAAGAATACCCCCGACTTACAAAATTACAAAAGTAACCCCCAATTTCTGAAATTTCAATGACACTTTTAATTTGGAAATTTTCAAAATACCTTTAAGTTTTGAAAATTTTGAAATGCCTCTGATTTGTAGAGATTTTCAAATTGACCCCGGTTTATTACCAAAATACCCCTGGGTTGGGAATAGACAGGAATGCCCATAGTAGTGTGTTGAACGTTGTGATTATCTGAATTAGAGTAGTAAACTCAAACTGAAACTTTGATTGATTGAAAGAACAACTTCTAAAAACTTCATCTCATAAAATTTGCTCGCGGATAAAATAGTGGAACAAAGTACTAATGCATAAAACTTTTTAAGCAGATTAAATCGCGACGCTAGATATGAGTTCTAGGGGGCGTGGTCATGGACGTGGTAGAGGCAGGATGGCAGTATCGAAACCAGTTGGGTCTGGCCATGGGTCAGAAAATGATGTGCCGCCACCACCAGCTGTTGAGGTTGAACATCAGGATCAGACAAGAGGAGACGACGCAGTATCGCAGGCTATGCTGCGGGTGCTCGAGCGAGTGGCAGGAGCTAATGTGGGCAATGGGACTCGGAAGTCAGTACCCGAAAGACTTAGGTCAAACGGAGCCGAGGTTTTTAGGGGAGTGTCCGGGGTAGCTCCGAACGTGGCAGAATACTGGCTAGAGGCAGTTGAAAGGATTATGGATGACTTAGACTTAACTGCTGAGGAGAAGCTTAAGGATGTTTTTTCGTTGCTACGGGATGAGGCCTACCAGTGGTGGCTCACTGTTAAGGAAGGTACCCCTGCCGATCGAGTGGATTGGGGTTACTTTAAGATCAAGTTTGAGGGGAAATATATCGGAGCGAGTTATGTGGACGCTCAGAGAAAGGCGTTCCTCAATTTGGTGCAAGGTGGCAAGTCAATAGCGGAGTACGAGGCTGAGTTTCTGCGGTTGAGCCGGTATGCTCGGGGCATCGTGGCTACCGATTACGAGAGATGTGTAAGATTTGAAGATGGGTTGCGGGATGAGCTGTGGGTTTTGATTGCGCCGCAACGAGAAAGAGACTTTGCCATTTTAATGGAGAAAGCTCGGATAGCTGAGGAGGTCAAGAGGACCGAGAGGCAGAATAGAGATAGAGAAAGGAACCGGGATAAGAGGAGTTATGGACCGTCAGAATCGTCTGGGAGTCTTCAGAAAAGACCGAGGATTGAGAATTCTATTCGTGTTTCTAGGCCAAGTGCTGGGAATCAGGACTGTCCGTGTGTTCGGTGTGAAAGATATCATATTGGCGAGTGCTGGAACCGGGAACGGGAGTGTTTTAGATGTAAATCTAAGTCTCACTTGATTAAAGATTGTCCTCAGGATCCGAATAGGGCTCGGACAGTAGGCCAAGGTCATGTGCAGCCTGGCAGAGGTGGTCAACAGGCGACAAGGGGTCGTGGTCCGAACCATGGAGGAAATGGTTCCGGCCGAGGTCATGGAACATCAGGCCAAGGTAATGGTAGCACTGAGGCAAGACAGCCAGGTCTGGTATATGCAGTTCGTCGGAGGGAGGATAGTGACGTGCCAGATGTGCCAGCGGGTAAGTTCTTATGTCTGGAATATTCTTTATTTCTTTGTTTGCTATAGTGGCAGCTTGTTCTTATATTGCTAATAAAGTATCTAGAACCTTAAGTGTGGACTTGGAAACTGTGCCTAGAAAATATGTTAGTTCTGTAAGATCAGAGTGCGCAGCAATAGCGTAGTGTGGTGAATTAGGATGTACGACCGTTGGTCAGCCGAGTAATTTCGAGGACGAAATTATTTTTAAGGAGGGTAGAACTGTAACATCCGGGTTCTAGGGGTTACGCATTTGGTGCATAACTCAAGTGATGGTAGGGTTATTGTGTGTTTGGATGAGTTTTAAGGGGTTTGGAGAACCCTAAAATGTAGGAGAAGGCTTAAGGAATTATTGAATTTTTAGTGTTAGAAAGGGGAGCTTGGTTATAGAGGTCTTAAGAGAAATTTTGGGGAGGTTAAGACACAAGTACTGAGTTGGCAGAGTGGCAAGGGAGGGGCCACTTAGAGCATGGGAAGTGACGCCTCAAGGAGCAAGGGGGGACAGGGTTCGAGCTGCAAAGGCAGCATTTGGCCTTTGTTTTTGCGTCAGGAGAGGGGGAGGAGTTGGATTCGGCTATGGCACTTAAAAAGAGGAATTTGACTGAGTCAAATTATTTTAAATGTGTGGCAAAGAGAAGGGATGAGTTGGTTTTAGTTTGATTTTGTTTGAAAGGATGGTGTTGAGAGAAATTAGGAGAAAATCAAGGGTTTGGGTGAGAGGAGAAGAGTTGGACGGCTAGGGGGTTCTCATGATGGTATTTTCGGTCATGAAGGTTAAGGGGGAGTAGCTGAATCTTATTTAAGGGTGGTGTGCCTTTCTTTTGCCGAATTTTAGCCCTTTTCTTCTAAGCCTTCACTTTTTCTTCTCAAACATTATCCACACCAAAACGCATTTCTTCCTCTACTTGTTCTCTTGAAGCCATCTCTTCTTTACAATCTCTTGCTTTTTTCTTCTTTTCCTATCAATAGCCGAACCTCTAGGAAGCCTCATCAGCATCCCTTTTCTTCACTTGTTTTCTTCAAAGTCGAAAGTACTCTTAGCCGAAACCTTTCTCTTCTCTTGCCGTTTTGCCAAAGCTGATTCTTTGGGGCCGTCAACTACACTCCCTTAGTCTTTTCGAGCGTGTGGTAGTAAGTAATCTCTACTTTAGTAGTTGGTTTTGCTTCTTTCTATTTAGGTGCCGAAACCAAGTGTTGGGTATTGGTTTTATGGATGACTGAAGGTGTTTAAGGCCATAACCTTATGTTTCTTTTGTGTATAGCCAGTGGGGAGGAGCATTAAAGAGGATTTCGACAGACTTTTAGGTGCAACGTGTGATCTCGGGATTTAGCAGACTGTGCCAAGCAGGTGCGTAGTTGTCGCACTGTTCTTCTGTTATTTGTGCATGATGTTTTATATGTATATGTGTGATGTGTTGGGGATGGTAGCCAAAGATAATGGCTAAGATGATGGAAACCATTGTGAGGTAACCGGTTAAACAGGTTAGTATTTTATGATATTAACTTACCTGTGTTATGTGTATAATTTGTGGTAAGCATGTGATATATATTCTTTACAATGTTACTTTGTCATGACATATATCTACATATAAAGATACATGGGGCATGAATAGTGAAGGAAGAGGGTGTACATATTTATGTACGTGGTCTAATGTTAGCCTTGTGCTACATTAGCGCTTGATGATTTGCTGTGTGCTTCATCAAGGGAGGTGTTGGCTAGGTGCCCATCTCGGCGGTTGATAGCTGTGTGCATCACCATAGGTTGATTAATATTGGGATCACCTATGTGATCAGTGGCTTAGCCACAGCCTGGTGCGGTAGGACTGCCTAGGTAAGATATGTGGGATCACTCAGGTGATCGGTGGATTAGCCACGGCCTTGGGCGGCAGGTCTGCCGAGGTAGGTGTTCGGATGGACTTTAGGTTGGGTTGGGATGCATTTTTGCATGATTGATTATGTGGACTATGTGGATGTGGGCCAAGCCCATATGTATGGGGACATGTGAAATGACTATGCACTGAGTCTGTTGACTCACCCAATTTTTTCTTAAACATTGCAGGTGATTCGTGAATTTGGACCGGGTTGGAGAGGATAAGGTGCCATGCAGAAGAAGATGTTTTGATTATTTTATGCATTTTAATATAAGTACTTTGTTTAAGTATTGGTTGTAATAAGGGCCTTATTATATTTGGTAATATTTTATTATGGCTTGATTAAATTAAATTACTATGTGCAAATGATTTAATTGTTAGCAACTTATTTTTTTAAATTATATATATATATAATGGTTAATTCGAAATTTTGTAACATCAAAGTTTTACATATAATTTCAAATGGACCATGGTTTTTCAAAAGATGACAAATTTTAATGTTTTATTTTAAGTCAAAAATGTTTCCAACCGCTTTTCCGCAGTGACATACCAGATCCGGTCAAGGCTCGTGGGTCGGGTTTGGGGGTGTTACACTCTTGGCCTAAAAAAAGTAATCTTTCTCGATAAAGTCGGTTGATTAGGACAAAATTGTATCCCTTAGTAGCCGTACAGGCACCTTTTGATGCATACGGTTCAACAAAAATTGCGAAAAAAAAAATCAATGTGTAGATTCCAGCCATCCTTCGTTTTTTCTAGTGTACCTTTTCTAACTTCTAATTTCTAACGAATGGCCTTTTTGTTACATTTTTTAAAATAAAATGAAATTCAAAATGAAATTAAAGAAAGATAAGTTTTGGCCCGTTTTCCTATAATCTACAATATAGAAAAAATTCGCTAAACTTATCGCACAAACTTTTCATTGATCTATTTTTTTCATTGGGATTCAATCCAAATCACGATGTCATTTTCTTGTTCTTGAATTGGTTTCATCAATTTTTTATTCAATTTTTTTAGGTTTATGCTCTACTCCGAGTAAAGATCTGACCGATTTTGATTTGCGCATATAGGACAAATGACCCAATACCACATCTTTTTGCTATGATTTCATTTCCTTTTTTATTTTAATATAATTCCTTTTTCTTTCATGTTTTTCGCCAAATATTCAACGTATTTCTCATATTATTCGATTGATTAATAGTTCGAAATCGTTCTTATTTCTATTTCGAATTTGTAAATAAAAAAGATTTATGATTATGATATAGGTGGTCATCATAAATGTATTACCAATTGAGTTTTTTTCTAAACGGAGCCTAGATGCTTCATTTTTTTCGGTCCAACCAAGCCAACCATAAATTCTAATTGAAAATATTAATCTGGATACCCCCAAAAAATGAAATGGATCTCTAATTGCACTTCATTACACTTCACACTACAAATTTTTTATAATTCAATCAATCTTTTCTGGGTGAAACAGAGGATATCTCGATCGGGCGAGAGAACAAGGGAATCTCATATGACCCAATCTATTTGACAAGTCGCATTATACGTCAACCCAAACTGCATCTTCCTCTCCCAGATTTCGAAAAGGAACTTTTGGAACACCAATAGGCATTAAAGGAAAGAAAAAGAATTAAATACTATATTTCACTTTGATCTGGAAGCGTAATAATGGTCTTAATAATATTGGCCTCATATTTTATACATAGATAGAGTAAGGCCATAAAATAAAGAAAGACAGAATGAATGAAAGAGAATTCTTACCAATAAAAATAATTATTGAATAATGAATAAAATAGAAAATGCTATTTTATTATTAAAATAAAATAATTATAATTATTTTATTATCAAATAAAATAGTTAAAGCCGTTATTAGTATTAAACCAATATCGACTCATACAAGCTAAATCTTCTAATCGATAATTGGTGAAACACCCCAAACCCGGCCCACGAGCTTTGACCAGGTTTGGTATGTTCCTCAAGTAAACCGGTTTCAAAGTTCTATGTTACTTAGGAAAAACTTGTGCGTTTTGGAAAAAAAATTGTTTTGGGTTGGGCTTGAGTTGAAAACGGATTCGATTTTATTTTGAAAACCCCTTTTTAATATTAAGTGATAAAACATATAGAGTATATTAAAAAAAAATAAATTACTTGGTTTTTAACTTAATAAAAATTTGTAACATAATTAAACAATAAACAAAAATGGTTCACCATGGCCTTATGGCCTTATTACATCAAATAAACCCAAATATTTTAATGTATAAAAATTAAATAGTCCAAATAAAATTCCTTGCTGAGCATGGCCACCTTTAACTCCTACCGACCCGGTCCATTACTTATCGTCACCTGAAAAAAATGTTCCCACAACGGGGTGAGTCAACAGACTCAATGTGTACACGACACTAAATCATAATAGAATTAGGCATACAAGAGTTACACATTCAGAACAATGAATACAAGTTATGATGCATTCCCAAACCCAAACCTAATTGTCCATCCGCTACACACCCCCGTACCAGCCAAACACACCGTGGGGACTACTAAGTCGACCCTCCTTCCGCTACACACCAATTTGCGGCCTTAAGGCTCCGCATCTGTGGTTTTGGGAAACCACTTTTCAGATTACTGTGGTCGTAGGTCACCACTTTTCAGATTACTATGGTAGTAAGTCACCACTTTTCAGATTACTGTGGTGTTAAGTCACCACTTTTCACTTCCCCTTTCAACATACAACCAAATGCCACATATACATTAATATGCATAATATACCATAGTTCACATTCTTATCATATTCTCATGTTACGAATAACATATTTCATATTCCTAGTAGAAGTAGGAAACGTACCTGAGTACTTAGTACCTTAACATGGTACCTTAGCCATGCTCATATTTTCATTAACACATATTTTAATACATGTAACCATAATTCATATTACAAAGTAGTGAGGGGTACACACCTGATTCGCTTAGCAAATTCCTTGAGATCTCGAAATCTGATCTACCGCTTAGATCCTTAATCCCTACATTTGATTATTCACTTACTATTTTAATAAAAAGCCATTCGGCCATAAATCCAAATCCTTGTAGGATTAGTATTCTTAACTTACCTTGTTGCCCATTGGGACACCAACAAATCCCGAAATTGATCATTGTTTTCCTAGGAATGTCGAAATTCCTATAACCTTGCTTTAGATTTAATCTAACCATTAAAACATAAAACATGGCCTTTGGCCGAATATACATATGTCTTACCTTAATCTTAGAAATCCCAAAACCTTCCTCCTTGTAGTCGACAGTTAGTAAATCCCGAAAGATCTCTTCAAAGTTTCGACAACAAGATATTAATGGGGTTAGTCCTAGATTTCGGCAAATCTTAAAAGAAAAAGGATGAAACCGAATGAGATCTTACCCTTACTTCAAGAAATCGATTGCACCCTCACTTCAACCTTCAAAGATCCGGCTATGGCTAGATGATGATCTCACAACTTTCGGCTTTTGGAGGGATTAGAAAGAAAAGAGAAGGAAGAATAAAGATGGAGGATTCGGCTAGAACACAAGGTATTTCGGCTTGGCAAAAATAAAAGAAGAAGAAAAGAAAAGAGAAAAAGAGAATAATGGCAGAGAAAATTCGGCAGAGAGAAGAGGAGAAACTTTAGAGAATTTCGGCAGAGGTTTTCTTGAAGAGAAAAGAATGAATGAAGAATAGCCTTACTCTTCCTTTTATAGCCAAAATTACTAGCTAGAGTCCTTTACTTGGCCACCACTCTTCTATTTTGATAGCTTTATCCCTTGATTTATCACTTTAATAAAACTTAATCCAATAATTATCTCTTATCTCTTAATAAAAATAATACTAATAATAATCCTCTTTTATCTCTTCCTTATCTATCAAAATAAAAGAAATAAATCCATATTTATCCATCTATTATCTCTTGAAAATAATCTAAAATAAATCCATTATTTATCCCTTATTTATCCACCCTTTATCTCTTAAAAATAAAAGAATAAAAGCTCCTAATTTATAGCCATGTGCCGTCCACCTCACTTCTTCTGGAAGCAAAATAAAATTTCTTTTATTTGCTTCCCATGTGACTCGAACTCAGGCCCAACACCTTGCATGTGGCGCCATTTCCAGAGGCCCTAATCAGGCCACTTTTCCAAGCCTGTTTGTGTGTCAAATTTCACAAACCTTTTCTTTTAAGGCCACCTTGCCTTAATTTCCCCTTTTAAACCTTAAAAATCGTCATTTCTAGGTCATTTCTAAGTTTCCAAAAATTTTCGATCGGCTCTGTAAACTTGACATTTCCTTACATTTCCAAGTTTCCAGAAATGTTTACTTTCCATTTTTGAATCATTTCCTTACATTTCCAGGTTTCCAAAAATGTTCATTTCCATTTCCATTTCCATGCATTTCCAGGTTTCCAAAAATGTTAAAAATTTATTCTTAGTACATAAAACATGTCACTTCGTACCACTAAACCGAAAATGCATAGGCCCTTTTCAGGATGTTACAATTGGGCCAAAGAAAGAACTTTAATTTAATTAGTTTCTTTTTATCACTATCAAGATGTTTGTTTTTAGTCAAAACTTGACTACAGTTTTTTACATTATTTAAAAATACTGCATTTCTATGCATACTATTTTTATCCCTTGATTTGAAAGAAATTCGAATTCGCAATTCTCGGGTGGTTAGGGGATAAAATATTTTCAGGAACAAACAAATCATAGTGATATTTGTCTTTATTTTCAGTCATTTTTTGTTGTCTTGCAATAAATTCATAAAAATGATTTTTATCAATATAGTTTTTTTCTTGGTATCTTTGATTAATTTGGTGTTTATTTTTATGAACCAACAAAATACTTATAGTTTGATATAGAATAAATTGTCCATCATTTTTTACCGGTAGACGAACTGGATCGATAATCAATATTCATTTTTCTTTAATTCTCTAAGAGTTAAATCCTTCTAAATCGTCAAAATATCCAGATTCATTTCTCCCCGTTGAATAGAGGATATAATAATTTTGTTTGGATTTATCAGTCTCAGCAGGAGGCAATATATTTTGATATTATTGATTATTCTTTGATTTAAAGAATCATCCCATCTCAATTGAAAACGCAAATACTTTTTTAGGAAGAAATCAAGCTCTGCTTCCGTGTTGCTCTTGTATTGCTTTTTCTTTCTATGTTTTTTTTGTCTGATTTATCATAATCTTCTTCAACATCTTTTTCTTGGTTTGAGAGAACGGATTTAAAATTTCCTTGTTCTATTTCCTTTTTGCCTGAAACCTCGACACAGATTTAAACTACAACCCTCTCATTAAGATCCAATGAAAAAAAAAAAGAAAGGTCAAAAGAATGATTTTTGCTTTTTAACAGTTTGGGGAATGGAAACTGAACTACCTTTAGGCTCTTCTCGAAAGCGACGTTCGTTTTTTGAGCCTATTTTTAAAGAACTAAAAAAAAATTGAAAACGAAATGTTTTATAGCTTTAACAATTTTAAAAGAAAAAACTAAATTGTTTCAAAAAGCTTCAAAAGAAACAAAAAAATGGATCACTCAAAGCATTCTATTTCTAAAGGGAATAATAAAAGAACTTTCAAAAAGAAATCCAATTCCATTTTTGGGGTTGAGAGAACCAT
>CM016614.1:123551348-123596964 GCA_005393395.2 Gossypium australe | reverse complement strand
TGCAATAAAAAATGGCTAAAGTAATAAAAAATTGAGCTTTCTTAATATTCAGTTCCCCGGCAACGGCGCCAAAACTGATCCTTGTTTTATGCGATGTCAAAGTCTTAAATTTATATAAAGAATGATCGAACCTGGAAACTAACTATGACAATGATTTGAGGGAAGACGAGTATAGTTAAGGCAAGACCGGATTGTCGAACCCAAAGGAACCAAAAGTACTAATACTAACTCTCTTTTTTTATCTAGCCTAGGAATTAAGGGAATTTTATCTAATCTAAAATTAACTAACTACTAAACTAAAGACTTAAGACAAAGAAGAATGAAATTGGGAAAATAACTTTGAGGAAAAACGAATTGATTAAGACGATACCCAAGGAAGAATCAACCTAGCCTTCACTTGTTATCTAACTCTGAACCAGACGATTTATTCATTTGACTTGATCCGTAAGATTCCCTAGTGTATATTAATCCCTCTCTCGAGGCGACTAACGTCTAACCCTAGTCTGTTTAATTGAAATCTCTTTCTAATTAAAACCCCTAGAACTGCATTAACTCGATCTATGGACTCCTAAATTAGGTTTCACCCTAATCCAGCAAAATCTCGTCACCCTATCTCTAGGCGTGCGATCAACTCCGCTTAATTATGCTAGATCTCCTCTTGGGCAGGGACTTTTGCTCCTCCACTTAAGTACATCACACTTGAATTAATATCCCAAAAATATCAACACAAGAATTAAGAACACATAATTAAGAACAAGTCAATTATTTATCATATAGTTCAGCAAACGATAACAAGATTCATCTTAGGTTTCATCCCCTCAGGTATTTGAGGGTTTAGTTCATAACAAAAAGAAAACATCTCAGAAGAAAAGATAAAACAAACATAAGAAATCCCTAAAACCCCTGAAGGAATTGAAGGAGAGATCCTCTGTCTTGAGTATGATTCTGGCTTCTTGAGATGAATCAACTGGCTATCTTTGAGTAAATCCCCACAAATCTGCCTTCTTTGGCCTAGCTGGACGCCCCCTGACTAAAGCCTTGGGTTCTCCCGACAAAAGCCCTGGCAGAAGGCTTCTGCCGAACTTCTCCTTTAAGTTGCCCCATTGGGTGTTTATATAGGCTTTGAGGTGCCTTACTTGGTCCCTAAGTATCCTAATCCAAGTGGAATTCCTACTAGGGTGTTTAAATAGACTTTGGAATGTGTTTCTTTGCCTCCAAGTATCCTATTCCGAGTAAAACTCCTCTTGGCCGCGGCAAGGACACGCCCATGGCACACGCCTGTCTGAATCGTGACCAGGCCGTGTTCGAGGCTGTTGAATGAGGCACGACCATGTGGTCTTGGGCCCAGGCCGTGTGGATTTCGTGATATGGGCCATTTACTCCGTTTTGGGCCCATTTTCCGTTCTTTTCATCTTCCGGTGCTCTCCTAAGTGTAAAACATGAAAACAAAGGATTAAGAGCACCAAATTACATAATTCAAGGCTTAAATCATCCAAAAGCATGCTAAACGTGGGCTTAAAATATGTTACTTTTATGGTTTATCATTGATTCTACGGTTTTCTCTAGAATATGCTTAATCTCTCGATTGGTTACTTCAACTTGTCCACTGGTTTGAGGGTGATAAGGGGTAGTTGTTCTGTGGTGCACTCCATATTTCTTTAAGATTTTATCAAATTGAGTATTACAAAAATGAGTACCCGTATCACTAATAGTTGCTCTAGGTGTTCCAAATCAAGAGAAGAGTTTCTTAAGAAATCTCACTACCAGTCTAGCATCATTAGTAGGTAAAGCTTAAGCTTCCACCCATTTTGACATATAATCAACTGCTACTAAGATGTATTTATTCCCAAAGGAGCTAGGGAATGGACCCATAAAATCAATACTCCATACATCAAATATTTAACATGATAGCATATATGTTGAGGCATTTCATCGCGTTTAGTGATATTACCTGTTCTCTGACATCTATCACACGAAGTAACATACCTGTTAGCATCCTTGAACAGAGTGGGCCAATAAAAACCTGATTCGAGCATTTTATGTGCTGTCCTAGTCCCACTGTAATGTCCTCCTGTTGGTCCTGAATAGCAATGTTCTAGGATTTTGCTTGCTCTGCCTTTGTAACACATCTCCGAATTACTTGATCTGCACATATACGAAAAAGAAAAGGGTCTTCCCAAAAATAGTTTTTCACATCAACAAAGAATCGCTTCTTTTGATGATGTGTCAACCCTTTTGGTATGATGTTAGCAGCTAAGTAATTCGCAATATCTGCAAATCAAGGTACCTCAGAGTCGGATAAAGCCAAGAGTTGTTCTTCAGGAAACGAGTCATTTATCTCACTCTCATCGAATTCTTTGAGAAGTTTAATTACCTCAGCTTTAACAACTTCCTTTCTATTGGGATTTAATCGTCTTTGAGTTTGCACACATGGTTTATATTCATCTTCCATTAAAATTTTGTGGGTGCAAAACGATGGGCTTATCCCTTTAATGTCAAAAGTCTTCCAAGCTATGGCTCTTTTATGCTCCTTTAGTACCTGTAGTAACTTATCTTTCTCATTGGGTTCCAAGTCTGAAGAAATAATTACCGGTAGTGTAGAATTATCTCCGAGGAATGCATACTCTAAGTGATTTGGTAACTGTTTCATTTCCAATTTGGGAGGTTCTTCAATAGAGGGTTTTTTTTTAATTCGTCGTTTATTTCAATACCCTCATACTTCTTTTGTCTTGGGGAATAATTATTAGAATTTAACTTAATTTTTATCTCCCCCATCTCAGTGGTATCATTTTCTACCTCCTCACCTTAGACAAGACACAGTTCCAACATGTCTTTATGTATGATTTCCTGAAAAGAATCTTGAATAGAATGATCAATAGCGTCGATAAAAAAACAGGAATCATCTTGCTCTCTAGAGTATTGCATAACATCATAAATTTTAAGAATAATTTCCTCGTCACCTACCCTAAGCTCATGTTTACCATCACCTACATCAGTAACAGCCCTAGCAGTAGCTAAAAATGGGCGTCCTAAAATTAAAGGCACCTCAACGTCCTCATCCATGTCAAGCACAACAAAATCAACAGGGAATATGAATTTATCAACTTTTACCAAAACATCTTCAATAATTCCCCTAGAATATTTAACATATCTATTAGCTAATTGGATACTCATCCTAGTGAGTTTTGGTTCCCCAAGACCAAGCTGCTTGAATATTTTATAAGGCATTAAATTAATACTAGCACCTAAATCAGCTAATGCTTTTTCAATGTTTAAACTACCAATTAAACAGGGAATAGTGAAACTTCCTGGATCTTTCAATTTGGTTGGTAGCTTATTTTGGAGAATAACTGAACATTCCTCATTAAGCTCCACGGTTGATAGCTCTTCAAACTTTCTTTTTATTTGTTAAAAGCTCTTTTAAGAATTTTACATACGTAGGCATTTGTGAAATAGCTTCAACAAAAGGTAAGTTAATATGTAATTGTTTAAAAAGTTCAAGAAATTTACCGAATTGTGCGTCTATGCGGTCTTTCTTCAACTTTGCTAGATATGGGATCAGTGGTTTATACTCTTTAAGTGCCGGTGTTACACTCTCATTTACTTCCTCACCCTTTGCCTTATCAGTTTCTTGTGGCATCTTCCTTTCAGCTTCAACCAACACCTTCCCATTCCTTAGTGTAACTACCTTCACATGCTCTTTTGGGTTAGGTTCGGTGTTACTAGGTAAACTACCTGGTTGCCTTTTGGAAACTAACTTAGCCAGCTGTCCAATTTGATTTTTAAGCCCTTGAATCGATGCTTTCTGATTTTTCAACACCGTTTCTGTATTTTGAAAACGACTCTTTGACATCGAAATAAGCTTTGCTAGCATATCTTCAAGGTTCGTCTTTTTCTCTTGCTGGTAGGGTGGTTGGAAACCTGGAGGGGGTTGCGGTCTTTGATTCCCTTGATTACCCCATAATAAATTTGGGTGGTTCCTCCATCTTGGATTATATGTATTACTGTAAGGATTATTTTGAGGTTTAGAGTTATTACCCATATAGTTCATCTGTTCGCTTTCTATGCCAGGGTTGTAGGATGGATATTCTGTATTGCCCATTCCTTCTCCATTCATATCGCAATGCATCACTGGATGTACCTGCGAAGAACCACACAAACCATCAATCTTTTTATTTAAAAGCTCTACTTGGTTTGATAGCATGGTAACTGCGTCGAGGTTGAAACCGCTAGCGGCTTTTGTTGGCTTCATTCTCATTACTTGCCATTGATAGCTATTCAGTGACATCTCTTCTATAAAATCATAAGCCGCTTCAGGGGTTTTGTTGTTTAGAGTACCGCCGGTGGCTGCATCTATTAGTTGCCTAGTTGAGGGGTTCAAACCGTTATAAAAGGTTTGAACCTGTAACCATAGAGGTAACCCATAGTGAGGGCATCTTCTCAACAAGTCCTTGTACCTCTCTCATGCATCGTAGAGCGTTTCTAAATCCATCTGCACAAAAGAAGAGATATCATTCCTCAACTTTGCCGTTTTAGCCGACGAAAAATATTTTAACAAAAACTTTTCGGTCATCTGTTCCCAAGTAGTGATGGAACCTCGTGGTAACGAGTTCAACCATTGTTTAGCTTTATTTCTCAAGGAAAAGGGGAACAACCGAAGGTGAATGGCATCATCAGAAATGCCATTAATTTTAAAAGTGTCGCGGAATTCTAAGAAATTGGCCAAATGAGTATTTGGGTCCTCATCCTCATCCTACAAACCATCAAACTGAACAAATTGTTGAATCATTTGAATAGTGTTAGGTTTCAGTTCAAAATTATTTTCACCAATAGCAGATCTAGCAATACTCGATTCAACCCTAGTTAAATTGGGCCTAGCATAATCGTACATAGTACGAGGAGCAGGATTTTGATTCACCAGATTTGCGACAACCACAGGAGGGAGCGAATTATTATCAGCCATCTCCTCGGTAGTATTAGTATCGTTCTCTTGCTCTTCCTCTATGTATTGTAGACTTCACCTTATCTCTCTTCGGTTTCTGCGAGCAGTGCTTTCTATCTCACTGTCAAAAAGTAATGGTCCTGACGGGTTCCTTCTAGTCATAAACTAAAATTACCTTCCAAGAGCAAATAAAAAGAAAAGTTAGTAAATTAAAATAAAATCAGAAAATAAATTGTAGTCAAAATAAAAATGGCTAAAGTAATAAAAGTTAAGTGTTCCTAATATTTTAGTCCCCGGCAACAGCGCCAAAAACTTGATGGGCTCGAAACTAACTAACATTTCAACAAAGGCAAGCGCACCTATCGAACAGTAGTATAGCTTTGGTGAGTCCGGAATATCATATCCTCAAGGGCTAAAATTACTAGTAATAACTATCTTTTTATTATCTAGCCTAATAGTTAAGGGATTTGTTATTAATCTAAAATTAACTAACTAATTGACTATGAACGCGACAGAGAGTGAAAGCAATAATAGAATAAACCAATGAGAAAGACAATACCCAAGGAAGAATCCACCTAGACTTCACTTATTGTTCTGACTCTGAATGATTTATTCACTTGACTTGATCCGTAGAAATCCCTAAACTATGTTAATCTCTTTCGAGACTAAAAACAACTGACTCTAGGTTGATTAATTGAAATCACTTTCTAATTAAAACCCCTATCGTCGCATTAACTCGATCTATGGATTCCCTTATTAGATTTGACACTATTTCGGCATATTTGTGTCGCCCTATTTATAGGGTTGCAATCAACTCTACTTAATTATGATGGATCTACTCTTAAACAGTGACTTTTTCTCTACTGAATAAGCACATCAATCTTGAATTAATATTCCTGAAAACATTAAAACAAGGATTAAGAATACATAATTAAGAACAAGAAAAATTATTTATCACGTAATTCAGATTTATTAAATAATAAGATTCATCTAGGTTTCATCCTCCCTAGGTATTTAGGAAGTTTAGTTCATACTGATAGAGGGAAACATCTTAAAATAAGGAAAACTACAAAACATAAGAAAGCCCAAAAACTTCAAGAGAAATTGATAGGAGATCTTCAGTCTTGATGGGGATCCTTCTTCCAAGCTACTCCCAATGGCTGTCTTCGAGTATTTTCTGCTTTCTACTCTGCGTCTCCTTTTAGGTCCTCCCCTAGGGTGTTTATATAGGCTTTGGAGTGCCTTCCTTGGCCCACAAGTAATCTTTTCCGAATAGAATTAGACTTGGGTTCGGCAGGGACACACCCGTGTGCGATAGCTTAGGCCGTGTTCGATTCTGCTTGTCACACACGGTCGTGTAGTCTGTCCGTGTGCTATAGTCTAGGCCATGTTGATTTCTGAGGTAGGCCCATTTTGTCCCTTTTTGGCCCTTTTCTCATTCATTTCGACTCCCTAAGCTCCCCTGAGTGTAAAACATGAAATTCAAGGATTAGGAGCATCAAATTCATCAAATCTAATGAAAATTCATCTAAAAATAAGCCAAGCATGGGGTCAAAATATGTATAAATTATGGTTTATCACTTTGCTAATGAGGTTAGAAAATACTTGAGCTCCAAGAAGGGAGCTAAAAGGGTAATCTTGAAGGCCTTGAAGAATTTGAAGCATAAGGAAAACACCACTTTGAACGAGACCTGTGTTGAGTTAAATCAGCATCCAAAGATCAAGAATAATAAAATTTGTGTTTGAAAGATGAAAAACAGAAGCAAAACAAATCTATTAGAGGAAAAATTAACAACTCTCATTACTTTAATTAGTAGCAATACAATGTGCATAAATAGCTTCATTACAGTAGAAGAAAATAAAACATAACTTGTGTTAGTATCCAAGCAGTAAAATCAGCTTCATGACCGCCTAAGAAGCTACTAAATCATCTAAGTAGCTGACTAACATTAGCAAAACAAAAGTACGATCAAACTAAACTTAGTTAACTTGTTACATACACAACTAACTAAGTTATAAAACAAAATTTAAAAAAAAAAGAACTTCATGTTGCTGCAAATAAAAGGCTTCATGTTGCTGCATTGCAAACCAACTTTCAACACTCTTCCTTGGCTTTTATGCAGCAAACTCCAATAGTTCCCCTCAAATACTAAAACCTTGTGTTAGCTAGTGCTTTTGTTAAAATGTTAGCAAACTGAATCTCTGGACTGCAATGACTCAAATTGACTTCTCTTGATAGCTTAGCTTCTCTAACAAAATGGTACTTGATAAAATGCTTGGTCTTGCCATGAAGCACAAGATTTTTGGCAATAGCAACAACTAACTGGTTGTCCACCTTGATCTCTGTTGCTTCTTCTTGGTTAACATTCAAGTCACTCGAAAGTTTTCTAAGCCGAATGGCTTGATTAACAACAGTAGCAGCTGCAATGTACTCTACCTCTGCAGTGGATTGAGCTACTGTTTGTTGTTTTTTAGAACTCCAACAAAAGACCCTTAAAACCTAGAGTGAAAAAATAGCCTGGTGTGCTCTTCATACCATCAACTGAGCCTGCCTAGTCACTATCTGAATAGCCAACCAGTTTTAGCTCCTCAGCCTTCACAAACTTCACCTCATAGTTTATGGTCCCTTTAACATATCTCAAGACTCTTTTAACAGCCTTGAAGTGAGCAACATTGCAGCAATGCATGAACCTTGATGGAAGGGGTGACTGCATACATGATGTCTGGCCTTGTTGCAGTCAAATAGAGTAGACAACTTACAAGACTTCTATAGCCCTTCTCATCCAATCATTCATGGTCACTCTTGCTGGAAAGTTTTTCTCCTTGTGCCATAAGAGTGCTAGCAGGCTTGCAATTTGTCATGCAAAACTTGCTTAGGATCTTCAGTGCAAATTCTTGTTGGTTTATAAAAATGCCATGCTCATTCTGATTCACTTCCATACTAAAAAAGTAAGTCATCAAGCCCAGATCAGTCATCTCAAAAACATATTGCATCTTTTTTTTTTTTGAACTCCTTAATCAGTTCACTTTTGCTACTAGTAACCAAAAAATTATCCAAATATAAGGATACAATTAATAAGGTCTCATTTTTAGCCTTTTTGACATAGAGAGTAGGTTCACTAACACTTTTCTCAAATTCAAGCTTTGACAGATATGTATCAATTCTGTCATACCAGGCCCTTGGAGCCTGTTTTAGGCCATACAAAGCCTTATGTTCTTCACCACATACCTTGAATCCATCTGGCTGCTCAAAAAAGATCTCTTCCTTAAGAAATCCATTCAAGAAAGTGGATTTGACATCTAGCTGGTGCACTTTCCACAACTTTTGAGCAGTTAAGGCAAATAGCAGCCTTATGGTATCCAACCTTGCAACTGGTGCAAAGGTTTTTGAAAAATCAATGCCATACTATTTACTATACCCCTTCACAACTAGCCTTGCTTTGTGCTTGTTCAGTGACCCATTTGCATTGTGCTTAGTCCTAAACACCCATTTCACACCAATAATTTTTCTGTGTGCTGGCCTACCAACTAGCTCCCATGTGCCATTCTTGTGAATATTTTCCATTTCTACTTCCATTGCTCCTATCCAGCAGTCCTTTTTTGCAGCCTCATAAAAGATAGTTCTTGTACCTATGACAGGTACATCATCATATTCTCCCTCAATTTCAGCTTCATTCTCAACATACTGCAAATCAAGATCCTGTTGGTCTTTCTCAAGTAAACTTGCATATGTTCCATTCCATTTCCAACAACTACCTTCACTAAACTTTACATCTCTGCTCACAACAATTTGTTTTAGTGGATGGATCAAAAACCCTTGATAAAACGTAATATATACATATTTTAATCCCACATTTAGCATATTTTTGGATGATTTATTCCTTGAATTGTGGAATTTGGTGCTCCTAATCCTTTAATTTCATGTTTTATACTTAGGAAAGCATCGGAGGATAAAAAGAATAAGAAACAAGCCTAAAACGGAGTAAATGGGCCAACATAAAATTGACACGGCCTGGGCCCAAGACTACACGGCCGTGCCTCCTTAATAGACCCGAACACGGCCTGGCCACGATTCACACGGGCGTGTACCATGGGCGTGTCCCTGACATGACCGGTTTGAATTTCATTCGGATTAGGGTACTTAGAGGCAAAGAAAGCCATTCCAAAAGCCTATATAAACACCCTAGAGGCCAACCTTTAAGGCGCGTCCAGTTAGGCCGAAGAGCCAAGCTAGAGAGGCCAGAATCATGGAATTTACTCGAAGAAAGCTAGTTGATTCATCTCAAGAAGCCGAAGTTATACTCAAGACGGAAGATCTTCCCTTCAATTTCCTTCAGGGGGTTTTAGGTTTTTTCTTATGTTTTGTTTTATATTTTCTTCTGAGATGTATTCTTTTATAATTATGAGCTAAACCCTCAAATACCTGAGGGGGTGAAACCTAAGACAGATCTTGTTATTGTTTTCTGAACTATATGATAAATACTTGATTTGTTCTTAATTATGTGTTCTTAATTCTTGCTTTGATATTTCAGGATATTGATTCAAGTATTGATGTGCTTAGGCAGTGGAGCAAAAGTCCCTGTTTAAGAGTAGATCAAGCATAATTAAGCGGAGTTGATCGCAACCCTAGAAATAGGATGACGAAAATCTGTCGGATTAGGGTCAAACCTAATATGGGAGTCCATAGATCGAGTTAATGCAATTCTAGGGGTTTTAATTAGAAAGAGATTTCAATTAATCAACCTAGGGTCAGACGCTAGCAGCCTCGAAAGAGGTATTAATATAAATTAGGGAATCCTACGGATCAAGTCAAGTGAATAAATTGTCTGGTTCAGAGTTAGATAACAAGTGAAGTTTAGGTGGATTCTTCCTCGAGTATTGTCTTAATCAATTGGTTTTTCCCACAAGTATTTTCCCCAATTCATTCTCTTTGTCTTAGTATCTTTAGCTTAATAGTTAGTTAATTTTATATTAAATAAACAATTCACTTTTATTTTAGGTTAAATAATAAAAAGAAAGTTAGTATTAGTACTTTTAGTTTCTTTGGGTTCGACAATCCGGTCCTGCCACTAAACTATACTACTGTTCGATAGGTGCGCTTGCCTCAATCGTTGTCATAGTTAGTTTCTAGGCTCGATCATTATTTTTATAAATTTTTAAGACTCTGACACACGATCAACACTGTACCCTTTCTTTGTGCTACTATAGCCAACAAAACCTCCAGACATAGACCTCTTTTCCAGCTTGGTTCTCTTTTCAACTGGCACAAGTGTGTAGCATAAACAGCCAAACACTTTTGAGTGTGAGATAGTAGGCTTGTGCCCAAACCAAGCTTTAAATGGTGTTTTGCCTTTGACTGCATTTGTTGGCAGTCTATTGAGTAAATACAATGAGGTATTTACTGCCTCATCCCAAAAAATGTTAGGCATTTTCCCTTCAAACAACAAACACCTGGCCATATCAAGAACAGTTCTATTCTTTCTCTCACAAAAACCATTCTGCTGTGGTGTGTAGGTGGTGGTTAATTGATGCTGAATTC
This sequence comes from Gossypium australe, assembly GCA_005393395.2. Lineage (NCBI taxonomy): Eukaryota > Viridiplantae > Streptophyta > Magnoliopsida > Malvales > Malvaceae > Gossypium > Gossypium australe. The sequence continues at coordinate 123,586,483 of CM016614.1, read as the reverse complement.
CAGCTTCATCACAAATCTTCTAAAATTTTTGAGACACATACTCAGTCCCATTATCTGATCTCAAGACCTTTAGCTTACAACTTGCTTGATTCTCAGCTACGGCCTTAAACTTACAAAAGACGTCAACCACTTCTGACTTCTATTTCAAAAAATTCACCCAACAAAATCTGGTGCAATCATCAATGAACAACATAAAATACTTGCTACCATTCAATGAAGAGTTCTTTATGGAGTAGTTGAAGCCTCTTTTGAGCTCTCCAAGCTTTGTTAACTGAAAAATGTAGTCTGGTCTGCTTGCCAAACTGACAAACCTCACAAACTTCATTTTTAAGCTCAATCTTGGAAATGTCTTCAACCAAACTCATCTTATGCAGCAAACTAAGTGACTTGTATTTTACATGCCCCAACCTATTGTGCCATAAACATGATTCATTAGTCAGAGTAGTGTAATGATAATACTCTAGAACGACATGTTTTTTTTATATTAATTACATATTTATTTTGAGTATGATCCTACTAATTTGAGCTATTTATGGTTTTTTATCTTGTAGGGACTAAATTGAAGGCAAAAGGAATTTTAGGGGAAAAAAGCGTGAATTTAAAGATAAAATGGGCCAACATGCGGAATAGGAAAGAAGTGGTGCTAAAAATGCAAAGTGCGGAAGACTTGGGGGCAAAAGTTCAAAGAAGAGATTTTATAAACATAAGACTCTATTTAATTTTAATTTATATTAGGATTATTGTTAGGTCTATTATTTAGATCTAATTTGAGCTTTTATCTTTATTTATCTTTTAAAATTTAAATAGGAACAAACTTGGTTTTCTAAGTACTATAAATAGGGGATGGAGTGACACAAATTTCACTCATCTTTTCTAAAAAAGCTCCCTCTATCAAAAAGCTTTGGCTTTTGTTCCTTTCATTTATTTAATAAAATTCCATTTTTATTAAGTTTATTTCTTTTTCCCCAAAAAGCATGAGCCACTAAATTCATCTAGCTAAAGGTTGTAGAGATTCCTCAAAAAGGGTTCATGAGGCTTAGAATCCGCACTTAGCATTCTCAACGAAAATTCATCGTTTTTCCGCACTACGAGATTGATGCTTTCGTCCATATCCTTTCAAAAAGTGATCTTTTCATCTTATGCAAAGGTGGTCGTTTTGTATGTTTTGGGAAGGTTGCACAACCGGTTCGTTAGCTTACTGCGTTAGTCGTTGTCGAGTCCAAGAGACAAAATGGTGTGGCATTCACCATTGAGAAGTGATGATCTAGTGTGTAAATCCAGTCCTTCAGGATTTTGAGGAACAAGAATTTGTGCAAATCCAGTCCCTGAGGATTTGACCCTACTTCCCTTATACTATTCTTTTCGTTATTTTATAGGGATAGAATATTTTTGGTGCTCTCACTGACGCATTATGTAAACCTTTACTTCTAACTAATTCACATCTAAAGTGAAGGATCTGTCATGCATAGCTATTGTCACTAGCTCTTTACCAAAATGATCTTTAGTCAAACAAGTTTTATCTTCAAATATGAGGGAGTAACTCTTCTCTAACAACTGACTAACACTAAGTAAATTCTAGTCAATATCAGGTTCAAAAAGGACTTCTGAAATTGTTTTATTACCTGATTGAGTGCAAATCACAGCTTTGCCTTTCGCCTTAATAAACTCACCATTTCCAATTCTGACCTTGGACACAAAGCTAGTATCTAGTTCCCTAAACATGCCTTCATCTGATGCCATGTGATGAGTGTAGCAATTGTCAATCAACCAATTCTTTCTAACCTTGCTTGAACTTGCAAAATATGAAGCAGTAAAAACATGCTCCTCCTGAGCTTGAACATCATCAGCAACTTGAGCTTGATTCTGCTAATGTGATTGTGTTTTTGCTTTGTTTTTATAGACTTTTTCCATGTGACCAAGTTGCTTGCAACTTCTACATTGAATGTCAGACCTATACCAGCAGTACTTTTCTAAATGAATGGACTTCTTACAGTGAGTGCATGCCGGAAACTTCCTCTTGGCAGCATCCTTCTTTGCCTTTTCTTTCTTTTCAGACCAAGGCTTCTTACCTTTGTAGCTTGAGTTTGAGCTTGGTCTTTTTTTGCTTCTAGCCTGAAAGGCTCCTTCAGAATGCTCCTCCATCCTGTTTGCCCTTCTCTGCTCTTTTGCATAAAGAGCATTTATCAGCATCCTATTTTTAACTATTCTTTTGTCACTGAAATCATCCCCAATAAGCTTAATATTGTTAACTGTAGCCATAATCCTGTCAGAATACTGCTTAATGGATTCAGACTCCTTCATCTTCAGATTCTCGAAGTCCATTCTCAAGTTGATCAACTGCTACTGCCTGGTTTTATTTGACCCTTGAAACTCTTCCATGAGTCTATCCCAGGCCTATTTTGGAGAGTCACATGCCATTATCCTTGTGAAAATTACATCTGAAACTGCATTTTGAAGGCATGACATAGCCTTATACTTTTTGGCACAATCCTCATTGTGCTGCCTAATTTGAGCTATCATAGGATTAGCTTTGAAAGGTGGTGGCTCTATGTCAGCTTGAACAACACACAACAGATCACGAACCTACAGGTATGTTTTCATTTTCACAGCCCAAATGTTGTATTTTTCACCAGCAAAAATAGGTGGTGCTGGTGGTGAGAAACTCATTCTTTTGCAGTAACAAAAAAACCAACAAAACAGCTTCTGTTTCTTTTCTTTCAAGCATAGAACACACAAATAAACAACACACGGCAAAAGACCCTAAAAGATGGCAGGCTCTTTATACCATTTGTTGAGTTAAATTAGCATCCAAAGATTAAAAAAATAAAATTTTGTGTTTGAAAGATGAAAAACAGAAGCAAAACAAATCTATTGAGAAGAAAAATTAACAACTCTCATTACTTTAATTAGTAGCAATACAATGTTCATAAATAGCTTCATTACATTGGAAGAAAACAAAACATAACTTGTGCTAGTATCCAAGTTGTAAAATAAGCTTAATAACAACCTAAGAAGCTACTAAATTAGCTAAGTAGCTGACGAACCCTAGCAAAACAAAAGTACAATCAAACTAAACTTAGTGAAGTTGTTACATACACAACTAAGTTATAAAATAATTTTTTTTTAAAAAAAAACTTCATGTTGTTGCAAATAAAAGGCTTCATGTTGTTGCATTGCAAGCCAACTTTCAACAACTTGTGCTAGGGTTAGCGTCTTAAGGGAGGTGCAAGCAGTCACTCTTAGCGTGCTAGAATCCTTATTCTCCTTTACTTTTGAGATCCAAAAAGAGTCAATAGTGAAGGAGAACAACATATCAATGAAATGGAAAATGCTGAAGCTTCATTGCTGTCCCTTGCAAAAAGCAAAATTGACCTTATGCAAATCAAGAAAGTTTAGAATGAACTCATATTATCAGAGTCATGCCTTCAAGACTTCGAAGAAGGGCTTGAGGGTCTGTTTAGGGGGTTGATCAAAATCAGAGTCCATATTCTCAACATACTCAACAATTAACCTAGTCTCAAATATCATTAGACTTTATCTTGTACGTTAAATTCAACACAAATGTAATATTCTTAGGTTACGTTATAGTATAATATACTTTATAAATTTTTGCTTCAATTGCATATTCCTCTTTCTTTTTATCTTCCTTATTTTAACCCAAAACACGGGCTGCGATAACATGCCACGGCTGTGCGATGCAACCGTGGTCGATACTGAGTAAATGACACAGGCGTGCGACACGCCCATGCCAAAAAGCCATGGTTGAAACTGAGAAAGTCACACGGCCGTGCGACACGCCCATGCTTTTAGGCCGTGGTCGAAACTGATTAAGCAACATGGGCGTGGAAACCTCTACACAGGCGTGAGAGAAACGAACGAGGCATCACACAGCCATGCGACACGGCCGTGTGACCAAACACGCCCAGGGCACACGGGCGTGGACCACAACCATGTGTCCCAATCTCTATTTAAACCCCTTTTTTCTGTTCACTTTCTTCCCCATATCCCTTCCTCCCCAACCCTAGCCACCACAGCTTTTCTCCCTTTTCACCACCGGCCACCACCTCCTCTCTCCAATTACTCCACTTTCTCACTTCTTCTTCAGCCCGAAAACCCCATTTTTCCCTTTTCTTTTCCCATTATCTTTCTCCATTATTTTCCCTTTCTCCCTTTCACTTATTTCTTCTTTAAACATCACTACCACACCAACCACCATCCTTCCCACCGTACAGAATGACTAATACTAGAGGCAAGACCAAGGCCACCATCCCCATGTTGAAAAAGCGAAAGGATCCTGGCACGATCTCCCTGTGCGCAACCACTCTACATAAGTTCATGTCAGCTGCTTCATTTACTCGACAGGACAATGACCTTTGAGTCCATTTATTTTTTCTTTTTCTTTTATTTTTATTTTTAAATTCTTTTACTTTATCTTTCTTGTCTTTAATTTATATTATTATATTTTGATTTCCTTAATTTAGGTTCAAGGGGTTGTTAAGGAATGACCACACCACCACCGAAGTATCCGCCTCCACCTTCACCTCTGCCCAACTTTATCGTTTCTTTTCCTTGACTCCATCCATAATCCAGGAAGTTTCACTTCTCTCCCTATCTTATGATTTTCTTACTATCTTATCTATCTTTGTACATTGAGGACAATGTACATCTTAAGTGTAGGGAGGTTAACTATAGTACTATTCGAAAAATCCCTGAATTGTATCTTGTTCTTAAGTGACTTTCTCATATTACTATTAGAATGAAACTTCTATTGATTTATAATTTTTGTTGATATGTTTTGGATTAAGTCATAGATAATTGTGCATTGATGGTTTAAACTTTAAGACATTAGAGAATCAAGCATGATAAGTCTATTTTCAGAATTAAAAATTTATTAGGTTATTTCCCTAAATTTGAATATTACTTTGAATTTTGAAATTTACAAGGTTGACATCAAAAACCATAATTTTTGTGAGATTTTGAGACTTTTAGAGCATATATTTTTCTTGCTCGCTTTATTGTTGGTTATGAATGTGTCAACATTGATTTGTTATTCTAGAACTTGCTTCGATTATACATTTCGAGACCACACCCTTGATTTGATATACTGAGATAATAAAGGCACCTAGGATTTAACCCACTCACTCCACAAAAAGCCTACCCTCATAATTAACCCCTAGTGAACCCTTTTTAGCCTAATAAACCGTTTCTTGACTCACCCATTAATATTAACCTAAAACCAAATTTTTACTTCCCCTAATCTTTTGACGTCCCTTTTGTCGAGATTTGATTTGAGCAGTTGTCTAACTATGTACTCTATTTCAGTTGTTAAATTCTTTCTTACTATTGTATGTTCTTATTCTTAAAAAAATTGAAGATTTATTCATTATTAGTGTTATGAGCTTAAACAGTTAATTTCATATCTTTAGAAGAAGCTCGTGTTATTAGTGATAAGTTTTCAATCGACATAATTATTCAGTATTAGTTCATCTTTTCTAGTTAGGTAATTTATCAATTCAATCTCGAGTCTAACCTCTTAATTCAGCCTGTATCCACACCTTTAACCCAAGCCCCATTACAACCCTTTAAGACCTTTTGATTTGTGTATCATGTCATTTTATAGTGATGGAGATTTGATTTTCATGCAAGCTTATGGGATTAACTTTCCATGTTTGACTTTTTGAGTGCTTAATTTGAACCTTAAACATCTTGAGTGATTTGAGTGATTTGAGTGAATCTTTAGTGAGGATGCCAGTTCTTGTCAGTTTTGAATCAGAGGTAAGTATTTAGATAAGTGGAAACACCTATGTTTTCGTGCTATAAAAATTTATGACTTAGATTGTTTGAATCTTTAAGACTCTTTCAGTTAAATTATCAATGTATGAATTATCTATGAATTATGATGAGACATTATTGATAAGGATTATGAATTGAGGAAGTTAATTTTAATTGTGAGTTGAGGATTTTGCTTAAGGACAAGCAAATGCTTAAGTGTCGGGATATTTGATAAACCATAATTTATACATATTTTAACCCCATGCTTGACTTACTTTTGGATGAATTTTTCATTAGATTTGATGAATTCGATGCTCCTAATCCCTTAATTACATGTTTGATACTCAGGAGAGCTTAGGGAGTTGAAAAGATCGAGAAACAGGCCAAAAAGGGGCAAAATGGGCCTATGATAAACTGTAATTATAACATATTTTAATCCCACATTTAGCTTGTTTTTTGATGATTTATTCCTCAATTTATGTAAAAAGGTGCTCTTAATCCTTTCTTTTCATGTCTTATACCCAGGACATGTAACACCCCAAACCTGGCCCATTTGCTAAGACCGAATTTGAAATGCCACTGTGGAAAATGTTTGAAAAACTTTTAACTTAGAATTAAAAACATAAAATTTTGTTTTCTTTACTAAAACATTGTGTAATTAAAATTTCAAGTAAAACTAAGTTGTTTAAAATAAAACATTTTAAACTATAATATAATCAACAAACCAACTTAAAACATAATAAAAGTCCTTAAATACTTAAAATGGCCCTTATTACAAAAATTAAATACTTAAAATATTGAAACATAAATTGTATAAAGAGAATCCATTTCTGCATGGGCCACCTCGTATCCGCTCCAACCCGGTCCAAGCTTTATGCATCACCTGAAAGGTTTGAGAAAAATTGGGTGAGTCAAGCAGACTCAGTGCATAGTTAATACACATGTCCCCACATATGGGCTTGGCCCATATCCACACATCAATCACATATCAAATGATAAGGCATTATATCCACATAATTTCACATGTTGGGCTTGGCCCAATCCACATTGATCCGCATAATTGATCCGCATAATTAGTCATGCAAAATGCATAAATATGTAACATGAAGCCCAACCCAACCTAGAGTCCATCCGTTACTCCTACCTTAGCAGACTCCCTGCCCAAGGCCGTGGCTAATCCACCGATCAAATAATGATCCTCACATCTTACCTTGGCAGACTCGCTACCCAAGGCCGTGGCTAAGCCACCGATCACATAGTGATCCACATTTCTGTATCCACGAGGTGACTCGAGGTCATCCTCAATCTACGGTGATGCACACAGCTATCATCCGCCGAGATGGGCACCTAGCCAACACCTCCCTTGATGAAGCACATAGCCACCATCAAGCGCCAATGCAGCACAAGGCTAACATCAGACCACGTACATAAAGTACACCCTTTCCTTCGATAGTCACATCCCAAGTCCCATGCATATATGTGTATCATGGCAACATATCACTTGAACAATAATGCATCACATGTCATCACATTTCATATATTTATCAATAATCATTTAATAACGTAAATCACTGACCTGAGTATTCGATCACCCACCACGGGTATTCACAATCTTAGCCCTTAATTCGGCTACCATTAACATCATATCACATATACATAAATATAACACATACACACAATCAAGAGACAGTGCGATAACTACGCACCTTTTTGGCACAGTCGGCTAAATCCCGAAGACCCGATCTACCACACTAGATTCTTGTCCTACAATCGGCCATATCACAATATTTTAATGAAAACCATTAGGCCAACAACATATCTTAATCCAAATAACCTTAGGCTTCCTCAACCAACTTTAAGAGTATAGAATCCTTACCACTTGACTTACCAACTCCGATTTGCTAAAGGAATGGCTTAAATCGATTGCTTCCGAAATCCAATGAGCCTAATTGAATAATCGAATCCTAAAAACGGTTAGAACCTTGCAAACCAATGCCCAAAGATTCGGCTTTTGTCCAAAAGAAATAACATAGAGTCGAGAAAAGAATTGAAGGAGAACCGGCCAAGAACACTTACACTTTTCCAAAATCAATTGAAGAAAAACAAAGAGAGTTTCCCCTTGAATAATCGGCCAAAAATAACACTAAAAGGAAATATAAAAAATTCGGCTGTGGTGAAGTGAAAAAAAAAAGAGAAATAGAATGGTAATGGATGTTTAAACTTTGAGTGAATGAAAAGAAAAAATAATGGAATTTGAGATGGGTAAAGATTCGGCCAAGAGAGGATGAAAGAAAATGTGATTGAACAAAAGTCAAATGAAGAAAAGAGATATGTGAGAGAAAGAGATTCGGCCAAACACTATTTTGCCAAAGAAGAAAAATGCACAAAAGTTTCAATGTTGCTTTGGTTTCAATAGGACAAATGAAAGAAGAGAAATGGTATTTGGTTCACAAAAATAAGGTAAAAACCAAAAGAAAAATTGCACCAAAATGCATAATGACATTCGGCCAAAGAGAGTGTTCTTGGAGAGGGAAAACAAAAATGCAAAAAGATGTTCAAAAGGCAAAATTGATCAACTATTCCCCCCCAAGCTACTTACAAAATTCGGCCACCCCCCTAGACACCCATGTCATCCACATACATCTACTAAAGGCATAAGAATTGTTTCCAAAACATTTTCCACAAGCCAAGCCTTTTGTCCCCTCAATATACCATAACTTTAAGATATCCTTCCATAACCTTAAAAATCTTATCCCATAACTTAAGCTTTCCTTAAACAAAAATTCAACTTACCAAAAGTTATTAGTCCACCTATCATAAATAAGTTTGACCGGCCATCAATGCTAATACACAAAAATAAACCTTCAAAATGCTAAACATACCACTTGAACCTCTAACCTCAAGCTACCTTTCAAGCTCCTTAACCAACTTGCCACTTACTCCTCTTGTGCTATAAATGAACACTTAAATTAACTTAAGTGCTAAGCTCACCTAATCCACTTCATTAAATAAGCCATACTAAAATTTATTCTAACTTCCTAATTAAAATCAAGCCTTCACAAGACTATACTAAGCCCACAATAAAAATTATACCCGAGCTAACACAAGTAACAAAATGATATTCAAATTTTCCTAAAGCCCAATTCCCAATCGGCCCAATCCTACTAGGCCCAATTTTGGGATGTTACAATTCTACCCTCCTTAAAGAAATTTCGTCCTCGAAATTTCCAACTAACTAACAGTCACACATCCTATCTCGCCACACTATGCTCTTGCTGCGCACTCTGATCTTAATAAAACTAACATACTTTCTATGAACAGTCTCAAAGTTCACACTCAAGGTTCCATCCACTTCACTATCAACACAAATACGAACTAGCTCTATAACAAACGAGACAATAAAGAGGTATTCCAAACATAAGAAACTTACCCGTTGTCACATCTGGCACATCACTATCCTCCCTCCGATGAACTGCATACACCAGACCTGGCTGTCTTGCCTCAGTGTTACCATTACCTCGGCTTGATGCTCCACGACCTCGGCCAGAACCATTTCCTCCATGGTTCAGACCACGACCCCTTGTCGCCTGCTGACCACCTCTGCCCGGTTGCACATAACCTTGGCCTTCTATCCGAGCCCTATTCGGATCCTGAGGACAATCCTTAATCAAATGAGTCTTGGACTTACACCTAAAACATTCTCGGTCCCGATTCCAGCACTCACCGACATGATACCTTCCACACCGAGCACACGAACGGTCCTAATTTCCTGCAGCTGGCATTGAAACACGAGCAGAATTCTCGATCCTCGGTCTTTTCTGAAGACTCCCAGATGATTCTGACGGTCCAAAACTCCTCTTATCCCGGTTCCTATCCTTTTCTCTGTTCTGCCTCACAGAATCCTTAATTCCTTCGGCCACCTTAGCCTTCTCCACCAATACGGCAAACTCTCGTTCCTGCTGAGGAGCTATCAATAACCTCAGGTCATCTCTTAGTCCATCCTCAAATCGGACACATCGCTCATGCTCCGTAGCCCCTACTCCTCAAGCATATCGGCTTAACCGCAAAAATTCCGCTTCGTACTCCGCTACGGACTTGCTCCCTTGAACCAGCCCCAAAAATGCCTTCCTTTGCGCATCAATATAATGAGTACCCACATACTTCTTTTGGTATGCCGTCTTAACGTACTCCCAAGTGAGATCCTCAGCTTTGGCCCCATCCCGAACTGTGAGCCACCATTGATACGCTTCATCACGTAGCAGCGCCACCATTCCTTTCACTTTCTCCTCAGGGGTCAGATCCAATTCTTCCATAATTCGCTCGGTCGCCTCCAACCAATACTCAGCTGTACTGGGTGCCACCCCAGATACTCCACGAAACACTTCAGCCCCATTGGCTCAGAGTCGCTCAGGCACGGACTTCCTAGCTCTCATATTTCCACCGGCTCCAGCCACCATCTCCAGAACTCGCAGTACAGCCCGCGATACAACATCATCCCCCGTCTGATCCTGCTGCTCAACACCAAAAGCTGGTGGTGATGGTGGTACCTCATTCTCAGATCCTTGACCCGACCTCACTGGCTCAGACACAGCTATCCTACCCCGACCGCGTCCACGCATAACACGATCTCGACCTCGAGAACTCATATCTAACGTCGCGATTTAATCTAACTTAAGAAATTTTATGCATTAGTATTTTGTTCCACTGATTATCCACGAACAATTTTATGAAATAAAGTATTTAGAAGTAGTTCTTTCGATCACACAAAGGTTCAGTTCAAGTTCACTACTCTAATTCAGAGAATCAAATTCAATCATCCACAACATTCAACACATCATTATGGGCATTTCTGACCATTCCCGACCCAGGGGTATATTCGTAATTTTCCCTACAGGGGTCTTTTTGGTATTCAATCGGGTTCAATTTGAAAATAATCTTTACAAATCCAAGGTATTCCAATATTTTCAAAATCAAGGGTATTTTGAAAGTTTTTCCAAATCAAGGGTATTGCAGAAATTTCAGAAATCAGGGTTATTTTGGAAATTTTTTAGAAGTCAGGGGCATTTTAGTAAATTTCCCAAATCAGGGTATCTTACCATTTTGTAAAATAGAAGTTTTTGGTATTTTTATAAAGTAAGAACGTTTTTACAAAAGTCGTGGGTAGTATGGTAATTTTATAAACCAAGGGCATTTTGGTAATTTTACACCCAGGGGTATTTGGGTAATTCTGTAAATCGGAAATATTTCGAAAAATTTTCCAAGCATAAAATGGTTTTACAAATCAAAGGAGTAATTTTGAAAACTTAAGGTTTTTTATAAAACAGTATGACTAGTCCCTTTCGGGTTTTAATTATCGAGTTTAGCCCGTGAATAAGTCCTCTTGGTTAGGGTGAACCGTTACTACGCACCAGGTAGGATTCGAGTGGAGAGGAGGTGAGTCACTAGGACTGCTTAAATACTAAGCTCCCACCGAAACCAATCCTAGACATGCGCACAATGGTTGCCACACCCTAACTCGGCGACTTACTCATAGGTTTGTTTAATTAGGCTTTAAAATTTTATGCAATTCAGTGTTGGAGTAAGCTAATCCTAAAGTTCAATAACTTAATATACTAATCTACGTTCCCATCATACCCACATACCAATCATATAATAATTCACACAACAATTAGAGATACTTACCTTGTGGACTTCGGGTCGGAGATACAGGTGCCATGCCAGAATCAACCTGAAAACTTCATGAAAGCCTATATTTTTGAAAAGTCCATCTTAAGAAAATGTTTTTGGGCCCAAAACCCTCAAAGCAGAGTTTTGAACTGGGCTCTGATACTAATTTGTAACACCCCAAACCCGGCCCATTTGCTAAGACCGAATTTGAAATGCCACTGCGGAAAATGTTTGAAAAACTTTTAACTTAGAATTAAAAACATAAAATTTTGTTTTCTTTACTAAAACATTGTGTAATTAAAATTTCAAGTAAAACTAAGTTGTTTAAAATAAAATATTTTAAACTATAATATAATCAACAAACCAACTTAAAATATAATAAAAGTCCTTAAATACTTAAAATGGCCCTTATTACAAAAATTAAATACTTAAAATATTGAAACATAAATTGTATAAAGAGAATCCATTTCTGCATGGGCCACCTCGTATCCGCTCCAACCCGGTCCAAGCTTTATGCATCACCTGAAAGGTTTGAGAAAAATTGGGTGAGTCAAACAGACTCAGTGCATAGTTAATGCACATGACCCCACATATGAGCTTGGCCCATATCCACACATCAATCACATATCAAATGATAAGGCATTATATCCAAATAATTTCACATGTTGGGCTTGGCCCAATCCACATTGATCCGCATAATTGATCCGCATTATTAGTCATGCAAAATGCATAAATATGTAACATGAAGCCCAACCCAACCTAGAGTCCATCCATTACTCCTACCTTAGCAGACTCCCTGCCCAAGGCCGTGGCTAATCCACCGATCAAATAATGATCCTCATATCTTACCTTGGCAGACTCGCTACCCAAGGCCGTGGCTAAGCCACCGATCACATAGTGATCCACATTTCTGTATCCACGAGGTGACTCGAGGTCATCCTCAATCTACGGTGATGCACACAGCTATCATCCGCCGAGATGGGCACCTAGCCAACACCTCCCTTGATGAAGCACATAGCCACCATCAAGCGCCAATGTAGCACAAGGCTAACATCAGACCACGTACATAAAGTACACCCTTTCCTTCGATAGTCACATCCCAAGTCCCATGCATATATGTGTATCATGGCAACATATCACTTGAACAATAATGCATCACATGTCATCACATTTCATATATTTATCAATAATCATTTAATAACGTAAATCACTGACCTGAGTATTCGATCACCCACCACGGGTATTCACAATCTTAGCCCTTAATTCGGCTACCATTAACATCATATCACATATACATAAATATAACACATACACACAATCAAGAGACAGTGCGATAACTACGCACCTTTTTGGCACAGTCGGCTAAATCCCGAAGACCCGATCTACCACACTAGATTCTTGTCCTACAATCAGCCATATCACAATATTTTAATGAAAACCATTAGGCCAACAACATATCTTAATCCAAATAACCTTAGGCTTCCTCAACCAACTTTAAGAGTATAGAATCCTTACCACTTGACTTACCAACTCCGATTTGCTAAAGGAATGGCTTAAATCGATTGCTTCCGAAATCCAATGAGCCTAATTGAATAATCGAATCCTAAAAACGGTTAGAACCTTGCAAACCAATGCCCAAAGATTCGGCTTTTGTCCACAAGAAATAACATAGAGTCGAGAAAAGAATTGAAGGAGAACCGGCCAAGAACACTTACACTTTTCCAAAATCAATTGAAGAAAAACAAAGAGAGTTTCCCCTTGAATAATCGGCCAAAAATAACACTAAAAGGAAATATAAAAAATTCGGCTGTGGTGAAGTGAAAAAGAAAAGAGAAATAGAATGGTAATGGATGTTTAAACTTTGAGTGAATGAAAAGAAAAAATAATGGAATTTGAGATGGGTAAAGATTCGGCCAAGAGAGGATGAAAGAAAATGTGATTGAACAAAAGTCAAATGAAGAAAAGAGATATGTGAGAGAGAGAGATTCGGCCAAACACTATTTTGCCAAAGAAGAAAAATGCACAAAAGTTTCAATGTTGCTTTGGTTTCAAGAGGACAAATGAAAGAAGAGAAATGGTATTTGGTTCACAAAAATAAGGTAAAAACCGAAAGAAAAATTGCACTAAAATGCATAATGACATTCGGCCAAAGAGAGTGTTCTTGGAGAGGGAAAACAAAAATGGAAAAAGATGTTCAAAAGGCAAAATTGATCAACTATTCCCCCCCAAGCTACTTACAAAATTCGGCCACCCCCCTAGACACCCATGCCGTCCACATACATCCACTAAAGGCATAAGAATTGTTTCCAAAACATTTTCCACAAGCCAAGCCTTTTGTCCCCTCAATATACCATAACTTTAAGATATCCTTCCATAACCTTAAAAATCTTATCCCATAACTTAAGCTTTCCTTAAACAAAAATTCAACTTACCAAAAGTTATTAGTCCACCTATCATAAATAAGTTTGACCGGCCATCAATGGTAATACACAAAAATAAACCTTCAAAATGCTAAACATACCACTCGAACCTCTAACCTCAAGCTACCTTTCAAGCTCCTTAACCAACTTGCCACTTACTCCTCTTGTGCTATAAATGAACACTTAAATTAACTTAAGTGCTAAGCTCACCTAATCCACTTCATTAAATAATCCATACTAAAATTTATTCTAACTTCCTAATTAAAATCAAGCCTTCACAAGACTATACTAAGCCCACAATAAAAATTATACTCGAGCTAACACAAGTAACAAAATGATATTCAAATTTTCCTAAAGCCCAATTCCCAATCGGCCCAATCCTACTAGGCCCAATTTTGGGATGTTACAGGATAGCACCCGAGGATAAAAAGAACATAAAACAGGCCCAAAACGGAGTAAATGGGCCATATCACGAAATCGACACGGCCTGGCCCAAATAGCACACTACCGTGCCTTTTCAAGCATCTAGAACACGGTCTTACCCCTGATCTACACAGTCGTGTCTCAACTTAAAAATCCGAACACGGCTTGAAGACGAGTCACACGGGCGTATGACATGGTCGTGCCCCTGTCGTGGCTTTAGACAATTTTAGTCGTAAAAGGATACTTAGGGAGAAAGAATCGCATTCCAAGAGCCTATAAATAACCCCTAAGTACCACCTTTGAAGGGGGCGGTTAGCTAGGCCAATGAGCCAAGCCGAAAAGGTCAGAGTTGTGGGAATCACTCGAAGCTAGCCAGTTGATCCATCCCAAGAAGCCGGAATTCTACTCAAGACGGCGGATTTCTCCTTCAATTCCTTTAGGGAGTTTTAGGGATTTCTTATGTTTTGTTTTATCTTTTCTCTTGAGATGTTTTCTTTATTTGTTATGAACTAAACCCCTCAGATACCTGAAGGGGATGAAACATAGATGAATCTTGTTATCGTTTTCTGAATTATATGATAAATACTTAGTTTGTTCTTAATTATGTGTGCTTAATTCTTGAGTTAATATTTCGCGGATATTGATTCAAGTTTGATGTGCTTAGGTGGAGGAGGAATAGACCCTGCTTAAGAGTAGATCTAGCATAATTAAGCAGAGTTGATTGCACGCCTAGAGATAGGGTGACGAGATTTTGCCGGATTAGGGTGAAACCTAATATGGGAATCCATAGATCGATTTACTGCTATTCTAGGGGGTTATTATAAGAGAACGAGAGTTCCACTAATTAACCTAACGTTAGACGTTATTCCCCTCGAGAGAGGGTTTAATATACGTTAGGGAGTCCTACGGATCAAATTAAGTGAATAAATCGTATGGTTCAGTGTTAGATAACAAGTGAAGTCTAGGTGGATTCTTCCTGAGGGTATCATCGTGATCAACTGAGTTTTTCTTCTAGTTATTTCCCAATTCGTTCTTTTTGTCTTTGCATTTTTAGCTTAGTAGTCGTTAATTTAGATTAAATCAACTTCACTTTATTTTAGGCTAAATAATAAAAAGAAAGTTAGAATTAGTACATTTAGTTCCTTTGGGTTCGACAATCCGGTCTTGCTTAAACTATACTACTGTTCGATAGGTACACTTGACTTTAATCGTTGTCAGAGTTAGTTTCCAGGTTTGATCATTCGTTTTATAAATTTTAAAGCTCTGATTTCAGAGATCAAGTTTTTGGCACCGTTGCCGGGGAACTAAAATATTAAGAAAGCTCTATTTTTATTACTTTAGCCATTATTTTTTTTACTTTTTTTCGTAATTTTATTTTTTAGGTTAAATTTAATTTTTTGCTAAATTTTATTTCTTTCTTTTCCTAGTAGATACCTCTAGTTTATGACTAGAAGGAACCTGAGAGGACCTTTGGTATATGATAGTGAAATTGAAGCTACTGTTCGTAGGACTCGCAGAGAAATCAGGCGAGCCCTAAATTACACAGAGGAAGATCAAGAAGGCAGGTCCAATCCTCCTGAAGGGATGGACGAGAATAATCCACCACCACATGATGTGGGGGAGAACAATGCTCCACGTACAATATTTGATTATGCTAAACTGCATTTAACAGGAGCGGAATCAAGTATTGTTAGGCCTGCTATAGCTGCTAACAACTTTGAAGTAAAGCCTAACACAATACAAATGATTCAACAGTTTGTTCAATTTGATGGTTTGCAGGATGAAGATCCAAACACTCATATAGCTAACTTTTTAGAGTTCTGCGATACCTTCAAAATAAATGGTGTTTCTGATGATGCCATACGTCTTCGGTTATTCCCTTTTTCATTAAGGAATAAAGCCAAACAGTGGTTAAACTCGTTACCACGAGGGTCAATCATTACATGGGAACAGATGATCGAAAAATTTTTATTGAAATATTTCCCACCGGCCAAAATGACCAAATTACGGAATGATATATCTTCTTTTGTGCAGATGGATCTAGAGACATTATACGACGCATGGGAGAGATACAAGGATCTCTTGAGAAGGTGTCCACACCATGGTCTACCCTTGTGGCTACAAGTCTAAACATTCTATAACGGTGTAAACCCCTCAACGAGACAACTAATCGATTCAGCCGCCGGCGGAACCCTTAACAACAGAACTCCTGAAGTAGCCTACGAATTCACTGAAGAGATGTCACTGAATAATTATCAGTGGTAGGTTACAAGGACGAAATCGACAAAATCAGCCAGAGTTTCCAACCTCGATGCGATAACCACACTATCAACACATGTAAAGATGATGAATAAAAAGATTGATAGTTTGTGTTCTTCGCAGGCACATCCAGTCATGCAGTGCGACACAAGTGGAACTATGGCAAATCATGAGTACCCACCCTACCAACCGGAAACAAAGAGCGAACAGATGAATTACATAGGTAATAATTTCAGATCCAATAATAATCTTTATAGTAATACTTACAATCCAGGTTGGAGGAACCACCCAAATTTTTCATGGGGAGGTCAACGAAATCAAGAAAATCAAAGGCAACAACCTACTCAAAACTTCCAAACTTAGCCCTGTCCGCAAGAGAAAAAGCCAAACCTCGAAGAGATGTTGACAAAATTTATGACAAACACGAAAAACAGTTTCCACGAGACTGAGAGAACAATTGAAGACAACGAGAAACAAGTTGGGGAACTTACTAAGTCAGTCAAGGAAGTCACTAATGCAGTCGAGCAACTCGCAAAACTAATGTCTGAACGACCGCAAGGACGTCTACCAAGTAATACCGAGATTAACCCTAAGGAGCAAATTCAAGCCATCACAGGTCATGATAGCAAAGTGATAGACGAACCAAACCAAAAGGTAGACAAAGGTAAAATAGAGGCAACGCAAGAAAAGACGAAACCGATAATCAAAGAGTACCAACCTCGTATACCTTATCCCGAAGCGATGAAAAGAGACGATTCAGAAGAACAGTTTAGTAAGTTTCTTAAACTTTTAAAGAAATTACATATTAGCTTACCTCTTCTTGAAGCTCTTTTTCAGATGGCAGACTCGAGGAAATTTCTAAGACAGCTCTTGACAAACAAACACAAAATAGATGAAGAGCACCATGTGGAATTAAACGCAGCATGCTCAGCAATGTTACAGAATAAACTACCGCGAAAGCTAAAAGATCAAGGGAGTTTTACAATTCCATGTTTAATTGGTAGTTTAATTATTGATAATGCGTTAGCTGATTTAGGGGTAAGCATAAATGTCATGCCTTATACATTGTTTAAACGACTAAGTCTAGGGAAGCCCAAACAAACTAGGATGAGCATTCAATTAGCTGATAAAACGGTTAGAATTCCTAGGGGCATTATCGAAGATGTTCTTGTCAAAATCGATAAATTTGTTTTCCCAGTAGATTTTGTTGTCTTAGACTTGGATGAGGATAATTCAATCCCCTTAATTTTAGGAAGACCTTTTCTAGCAACTGCCAAAACTAAAATTGATGTTGGTACAGGAGAACTCATTCTTCTTGTAGGTGACGAATCAATCAGTCTTCAAGCTCTTGACTCGGCCAGGAAAACAATCGATGAAGGTAAGGAAGTCACTTCAACTGATAATCAAATTGTTCAACTTTCATCACAGGAAACACCACAAGAACAGAACCCTGAGCCGAATCATAAACCCCAAGCTAACAAAGAAAGATTACATAAGGAACGAAGCATAGGGGTTGAAAAACTTGAAAAGCAGAAGACACACGTAAAAGAAAAACAGGAACCACACGAAGTAACACCAGAAGAACCACCAGAAGAACTCGTAGGAACATTAAATCACTTTAAAATAGGAGACTAGGTGCTATTAGACAAAGCCGATCCTCGCATCACCACATCAAACCTGAACGTAAGTGAGAAATTCCTCTAAAGGTACACGATATCCTCCCCCATGGAACAGTCGAGGTAAGCAATCCAACATTCGACACTTTTAAGGTAAACGCTTCTCGATTTAAACTTTATGAAGAAAATAGAACTACAAGCATGAGGGAAGATATTCAAACCTTTAAACTTCCCTGATTTTTTTTCAATTTCGAGGAAAGTCTAGCTTAAGACCATAAATGAGCGCTTCTCGGGAGGCAACCCGAGCACTAACACTATTTATTTTCAAATTTTTAAGTTTCTTTTCTTCCCTTCTTTCTTCTAACCAAAAGTGCAGAATTTCAAGGCCACACGGTCTTACACACGGTTGTGTCCGTGACCGTGTGGACCACCAGAATCTCCGTACTGACTTATCAGAGTCCGTGCGAATCAGTCCCAACCACTTTTCAATGTCACGGATCCAACCACTACCCCACGAGCTCCGTAAAAGTGGCATGCCCGTGTCTCTCGATCGTGTGAAGCTACTGACTTACACACCATGGACAGAACACGCCCGTGTCTTACAACCGTGCAAGGTTACTGGCTAGTCGACCACGGGCAGAATATGCCCGTGCCTCCCAACCGTGATAACATACTGACTTCACATACATGGGCGTGGTTAGCAAAAGAACGGCCAGGGAGATACAGCATGCACAGACACACGGCCATACGAGACGGTCATGTAAATCGACACGCCCCTGGTCCACGGGCGTGGGAACGTGCCAGATTTGAAATCCTATTTAAACCCCACACCCATTCCCCTTCTCCCCATCTGATTTCTTCATTCTTTTCTTTTCTCCCTTCTCCCTCTCAGACTTTTTCCTCTTTATAACAAATCTCTAGATCCTTGAGCCATCAAACATCATATCGAAGAAGCGAAAAAGGCCAACCATAGTCTTCTCAAAGAAGAACAGTCAACATGAGTTCATGTCGGCAGCTTCGTCTACTCACCAAGCCAAGAGTCTTTGAGACCAATTAGTTTTTATATTTCTTTTCTCTTTTGCTTCAATTTCCTTCTCTTTGACAATCTTATGCTTAGTTTAGTTTAACTTATTTTAGTTTCTTAGTGTCAGGTTCGCCAGGCTGCTAGGGAATCACGCCACTTTCGCCACCGCCAGCACCTCCGCAACCCTCGAAGTCACACCCACCTCGCGAACCATCCATTAATAAGGACTCTCCGGTCCATCCACCTTTCCTTTTATTTTTATTTTCCTTCTTAGTCTCCTTTCCTTTTTTTTCTTGTTTTAAATTATATATTTAGGTTATTTTAAATATGTCTTAATAATCCCTGGCTAATCCTCTACGAGCTCCCCAATTTCTTCATCTAGCACAAGTTCATCATCCAGACCGACCTCTTCAAACATACACACCACGACCTCTACCATCCTCCAAGGACACCATCCAAAATTCAGGGAGTATTCTTTCCCCTTCTTTTTTGATTTATCCCATAAATGTTATACCTATCTTTGTACATTGAGGGCAATGTATATCTTCAGTGTGGGGGGTAAAAGTGTCAAATTTTTTTCATTATTCTCAAATCCCTAAATTTAGTCTTGTTTTTAAGAAAATTCTTCATATTACTAATTAGGATGAAATTTCCGATAATTTATGATTGTTAATGACATGTTTTAGATTAAGTCATTAATAATTGTGCATTGATAATTGAATTTTAAAGATACTAGAGAATCAAGCATGATAAGTCTATGTTTTGGAATAAAACTTTTTGCTAGGTTGTTAACCTAAATTTGAATATTGCTTTGAAATTTGAAATTTATGAGATTGTTGTCAAAACACCCATAATTTTTGTGAGATTTTGAGCCTTATAGAGCATATATTCTTTTTCGTGCTCACTTTTTGATTTTGAGTGTGTCAACTTTGAACTGTTATTCTAGAACTGCCTCGTTTATACATGTTGAGACCACATTCATGATTTGATATACAGAGATGATAAAGGCACCTAGGTTTTAACCCACTCACTCCACTAAAAAGCCTACCTCCATAAATTAACCCTTAGTGAACCCTGTTGATCCTAACAACCCTTTTTATTGACTCACCTATTAATAACCCAAAAACCCCTTTGTATTTGTTATCACCTTCCTTTTGACCACCCTTAATCGAGATATGATTTGATTAGTTACCGAATTATATTATGCTATAAGCTGAATTCATCCTTTATTATTAGTTTGTTCTTAAAAAAAAAAGAAAAAAAAAGCTCGTATTGTTAGGATTATTATCAATTGATGTAAATATTATTTCAGTATCCTTAGGTAGGTACTTGTCAATTCAATCTCGATTCTAACCTTCTAATTTCAGCCTTTATCCACACCTTAACCGTAGCCCCGTTACAACCCTAACAAAGACCTTTTGATCTGTTTATCATCTCATCTTATAGTGGTGGAGATTTGATTTTCAAGCAAGCCTATGGGATTAACTTTTCAGGTTCGACGTATGAGTGTTTCTTTTTATGAACCTTAAACACTTTGAGTGATTTGAGTGAATCTTTTAGTGAGGATGTCAACTCTTGTCAATTTCAAATTAAAGGTGATTATTCAGATAAGGGGAGACACCTACGTTTTCGAATTACAAATGACTGGCTTATCAATTGTTTGAATCTTTATGACTCTTTGAATTGAATTATCCATGTATAAATTATCTATGAATTATGATAAGGCATTGTCAGTAGAGATTGTGAATTATGGAAAGTTCATTTTAATTGTAAGTTGAGAATATTGCTTGAGGACAAGCAAAAGCTTAAGTGTGGGGGTATTTGATAAACCGTAATTATAACATATTTTAATCTCACATTTAGCTTGTTTTTTGATGATTTATTCCTCAATTTATGTAAAAAGGTGCTCTTAATCCTTTCTTTTCATGTCTTATACCCAGGATAGCACCCGAGGATAAAAAAAACATAAAACGGGCCCAAAACGGAGTAAATGGGCCATATCACGAAATCGACACGGCCTGGCCCAAATAGCACACGGCCGTGCCTTGTCAAGCATCTAGAACACGGCCTCACCCCCGATCTACACGGCCGTGTCTCAACTTAGAAATCCGAACACGGCTTGAAGACGAGTCACACGGACGTGTGACATGGCTGTGCCTCTGTCGTGGCTTTAGACAATTTCAGTCGGAAAAAGATACTTAGGGAGAAAGAATCGTATTCCAAGAGCCTATAAATAACCCCTAAGTACCACCTTTGAAGGGGGAAGTTAGCTAGGCCAAGGAGCCAAGCCGAAAAGGTCAGAGTTGTGGGAATCACTCGAAGTTAGCCAGTTGATCCATCCCAAGAAGCCGGAATTCTACTCAAGACGGCGGATTTCTCCTTCAATTCCTTCAGGGAGTTTTAGGGATTTCCTATGTTTTGTTTTATCTTTTCTCTTGAGATGTTTTCTTTATTTGTTATGAACTAAACCCCTTAGATACCTGAAGGGGATGAAACATAGATGAATCTTGTTATCATTTTCTGAATTATATGATAAATACTTAATTTGTTCTTAATTATGTGTGCTTAATTCTTGAGTTAATATTTCGCAGATATTGATTCAAGTTTGATGTGCTTAGGTGGAGGAGGAATAGACCCTGCTTAAGAGTAGATCTAGCATAATTAAACGGAGTTGATCACACACCTAGAGATAAGGTGACGAGATTTTACCAGATTAGGGTGAAACCTAATATGGGAATCCATAGATCGATTTACTGCAATTCTAGGGGGTTATTATAAGAGAACGAGAGTTCCACTAATTAACCTAGGGTTAGACGTTATTCGCCTCGAGAGAGGGTTTAATATATGTTAGGGAGTCCTACGGATCAAACTAAGTGAATAAATCGTATGGTTCAGTGTTAGATAACAAGTGAAGTCTAGGTGGATTCTTCTTGAGGGTATCATCGTGATCAACTGAGTTTTTCTTCAAGTTATTTCCCAATTCGTTCTTTTTGTCTTTGCATTTTTAGCTTAGTAGTCGTTAATTTAGATTAGATCAACTTCACTTTATTTTAGGCTAAATAATAAAAAGAAAGTTAGTATTAGTACTTTTAGTTCCTTTGGGTTCGACAATCCGATCTTGCCTAAACTATACTACTGTTTGATAGGTGCACTTGCCTTTAATCGTTGTCAGAGTTAGTTTCCAGGTTTGATCATTCGTTTTATAAATTTTAAAGCTCTGATTTCAGCGATCAGCCTACCTAGGAAATCAACACGGCCTGGACCATTGAACACGGCCGTGTGTTACGAGCAGGATCAAACACGGCCTGAAATGTCGCCCACGGGTAGACCACATGGTTGTGTATGGCGAGCTGAAACGAGCACGTCTGAAGGCCATCAAACACGGGCATGCCACACGGGCGTGTCCCTGCCGACCCCAAGTTTAATTTTATTCGAAAAAGGGCTACTTGTGGGCAAAGAAAGGCGTTCCAAAGCCTATATAAACACCCTAGGGGGCAACCTAAGCGAGGACGCCGAGTTGAAGGTAGAAAATACTCGAAGACAGCCGTCGGGAGCAGCTTAGGAGAGGGATCTCCATCAAGACTAAAGATCTCCCATCAAGTTCTTTAGAAGTTTTTGGGTTTTCTTATATTTTGTTGTTTTCCTTATTTTAAGATGTTTCCCTCTATCAGTATGAACTAAATCTCTCAAATACCTGAGGGGATGAAACCTAAGACAGATCTTATTACTATTTGATTTATAAGATAAATACTTGTTCTTATTCTTAATTGTGAGTTCTTATTCTTGTTTTGATAATTTAGGTTATTGATTCAAGTCGAATGTGCTTATTCCGTGGAGCAAAAGTCCCTGTTCAAGAGTAGATCAACATAATTAAGCGGAGTTGATTGCAACCCTAGAAATAGGGTGACAAAAATCTACTGGATTAGAGTCAAACCTAATAGGGGAATCCATAGATCGAGTTAATGCGGCAATAGGGGTTTTAATTAGAAAGATATTTTAATTAATCAACCTAGAGTCAGTTGTTTTTAGTCTTGAAAAAGATATTAACATAAATTAGGGATTTCTACGGATTAAGTCAAGTGAATAAATCATATGAATCAAAAGTAATAAGTGAAGTCTAGGTGGATTCTACCTTAGGTATTGCCTTTATCATAAAGTTGTCTAAAAGTATTTTCCCAATTCGTTCTTTGTCGTGCTTTTAATTAGTTTTAGTTTAAACAAAATCACCCCAATTCTTAGTTTAGATAATAAGAAGATAGTAATTACTAGTACTCTTGGTCCTTGTGGATATGATATTACCAGTCTTACCATAACTATACTATTGAACGATAGGTGCGCTTGCCTTTATTGTGATCATAGTTAGTTAGAGACACATCAGTGACTCTATTTAATGGGCTTGAGTCTCATCTCTTTTGATATTTTTTTTTATCATTGAGTAAGATTTTTTTGTGAAAGGATTGCCAAGATTTCACTTGACCTCACATAATTAATAGTGATCACTTTATTAGAGATTGATCATCGGAAAAAGCTATGTCTTAATGTCTAGAGTTTTCATTAAATACTTGACTCTATGCCTTTGCTAGAGTAGCATCACTATCACAACAAATAGAAATAGGTGAATGATCATGTGTCAGAGTCTTAAAAATTTATAAGAAGAATGATCGAGCCTAGAAACTAACAATGATAACGATTGAGGCAAGCGCACCTATCGAACAATAGTATAGTTTAGTGGCAAGATCGGATTGTCGAACCCAAAGGAACCAAAAGTACTAATACTAACTTTTTTTTTAATATTTAGCCTAAGAATAAAGGAAATTATTAATTAATCTAAAATTTAACTAACAAGCCAAAGATGCAACAACAAAGAGAAGGAATTGGGGAAAATACTTGTGGGAAAAACCAATTGATTGAGACAATACCCGAGGAAGAATCCACCTAGACTTCACTTGTCATTTAACTCTGAACCAGACGATTTATTCACTTGACTTGATCCGTAGGATTCCCTAATGTATATTAATACCTCCATCGAGGCTATTAACGTCTAACCCTAGGTTGATTAATTGAAATCTCTTTCTAATAAAAACCCCTAAAATTGCATTAACTCGATCTATAGACTCCCATATTACATTTGACCCTAATCCGACAGATTTTTGTCATCCTATCTCTAGGGTTGCGATCAACTCCGCTTAATTATGCTAGATCTACTCCTAGACAGGGTTTATCCCTCCTCTGCCTAAGCACATCAATACTTGAATCAATATCCTAAAATATTAAAACAAGAATTAAGAACACATAATTAAGAACAAATCAAATATTTATCATATAGTTCAGAAAATAATAACAAGATCTGTCTTAGGTTTCATCCCCCTCAGGTATTTGAGGGGTTTAGTTCATAATCATAAAAGAATACATCTCATAAGAAAATACAAAACAAAACATAAGGAAAACCCTAAAACCCCCTGTAGGAAATTGAAGGGAAGATCCTCTGTCTTGAGTATGAATCTGGCTTTTTGAGATGAATCAACTGGCTTTCTTCGAGTAAATTCCACAATTCTTGCCTCTCTGGCTCGGCTTTTCGGCCTAATTGGACGCCTAACTGGACCCCCTTGAAGGTTGGCCTCTAGGGTGTTTATATAGGCTTTTGGAATGGCTTTCTTTTCCTCTAAGTACTCTAATCCGAATGAAACTCTTCTTTGTCACGACAGGGACACGCCCATGGCACACGCCTGTGTGAATCGTGGCTAGGCCGTGTTCGGGTCTGTTAATGAGGCACGACCGTATGGCTTGGGCCCAGGCCGTGTTGATTTCGTGATATGGCCCATTTACTCCGTTTTAGGCCCGTTTCTTCATTCTTTTCATCCTTTGGTGCTCTCCTAAGTATAAAACATGAAAACAAAGGATTAATGGCACCAATTTCCACAATTCAGGGAATAAATCATCCAAAAGTATGCTAAAAGTGGGATTAAAATATGTTTATATTACGGTTTATCAAATACCCCCACACTTAAGCATTTGCTTGTCCTCAAGCAAAATTCTCAACTCACAATTAAAATGAACTTCCTTGATTCATAATATTCATTAGTAATGTTTCATCATAATTCAAAGATAATTCATACATTGATAATTTAAATAGAAAGATCTTAAAGATTCAATCAATCAAAGTCATAGTTTTTGTAGCTCAAAAAATATAAGCGTTTTCCCTTACCTAAATAACCACCTTTAATTCAAAATTGACAAGAGTTGACATCCTCACTAAAGATTCACTCAAATCACTCAAAGTGTTTAAGGTTCAAAATTAAGCACTCAAAAGTCGAACATGAAAAGTTAATCCCATAGGCTTGCCTGAAAATCAAATCTCCACCACTATACAATGAAATGATACACCGATCAAAAGGTCTTTAAAAAGGGGTGTAATAGGGCTTGGGTTAAAGGTGTGGATAAAGGCTGAATTAGAAGGTTAGAATCGAGACTGAATTGAAAATTTACCTAACTAGAGAAATGAATTACTCCTGAATGATTATATCAATGAAAACTTGTAATACTAATAAAATGAGCTTCTTCTTCAAGATGTAGAATTTAAACATGTAAGCTCACTTAATTATAGAACTAATACTTCGATTTTTTTAAGAACAAATCAGGTCAATAATGAGATAGAACTTTAACAACTGAAATATATATCATAGTTAGGAAACTGTTCAAAATCAAATCTCGATATAAGGGTAGTCAAGAGGAATGGTGATAACAAATACAGACCGGGTTTTGGGTTAATATTAGTAGGTGAGTTAATAAAAGGTTTGTTAGGATCAAAAGGGTTCACTAGGGGTTAATTGTGAGGGTAAGCTTTTTAGTGGAGTGAGTGGGTTAAATCCTAAGTGCCTTTATCATCTCAGTATATCAAATCAATTAATATGGTCTTGACATGTATAATCGAAGCAAGTTCTAGAATAGCAGCTCAATGTTGACACACTCATAATCACAAGGTGAGCACGAAAGAATGTATGCTCTAAAAGGCTCAAAATCTCACACAAATTATGGGTTTTTGATATCACCCTTGTAAATTTCAAACTTCAAGGTAATAATTAGATTCAAGTAGACAACCTAATAAAATTTTAATTTTTGAAAATGGACTTATCATGCTTGATTCTCTAGTCTCCTAAAGTTTAAATCATCACTGCACAATTATCAATGACTTAATTCAAAACATATCAATAAAAATCATAAATCAAAAGAAATTCATTCTAATCATAATATGAGAAAATTACTTAAGAACAAGGCATAATTCAAGGCATAATTCAGGGATTTGAGAATAATGCAGAAAGTTAGACACTTTCTTGAAATAAATATTTACCCCCCCACACTTAAGATGTACATTGCCCTTAATGTACAAAGATATATATAAAATTTAAGAGAAAGGGAGAGGTGAAACTTCCTAAATTTGGATGGCTTCCTTGAGTTGAGAGTGTCGTGGTATGGTGGCCGTCGATAATCTCTGTGCTATATGAAGAAATTGAGAAGCTCGTGGAGAATTAGCCAGGAAATAATGATAATAATTCAAAATATACTAAATATATATTTAAGGACAAGAAAGATAAATAGAAAGAAAATAGAAAGTAAAATAAAATAAAAAGAAAAGATTAATGGACCGGAGAGTCCTTATCGTTAGATGGTTAGCGCGGTGAGTGTGATTTCTAAGACTGTGGTGTCGTGGCTATTCATCTTTCATTTTAATTCTATTTGCATAACTATTTTCTTTCTCTTTCTCTTTCTTGTCTTTAATTTTATATTTAGTGTTTTTAAATGTGTCTTAATAATTCCTGGCTAATTCTCTACGAGCTCCCCAATTTCGTCATCTAACGTAGAGCTCGGCAGCAGCCACCACCGCTATCGACTTCCAACTCTAGGAAACCATCCAAATTTAGGAAGCCTCACCTCCTTCTCTCTCTTAAAATGCATATATATCTTTGTACATTGAGGACAATGTACATCTTAAGTGTGGGGGTGAATATTTATCTCGAGAAAGTGCCTAACTTTCTTCATTATTCTCAAATCCCTGAATGATAACTTGTCTCTAAGTAAGTTTCTCATATTATGATTAGAATGAAATTTCCTTTGATTTATGATTTTTATTGATATGTTTTAGAGTAAGCCATTGATAATTGTGCATTGATGATTAAATTTGAAGGATACTAGAGAATCAAACATGATAAGCCTATTTTTCAGAATTTAAAATTTTTAGGTTGTCTACCTGAATCTGAATGTTACCTTGAAGTTTGAAATTTACAAGGTTGATATCAAAAACCCATAATTTTCTGTGAGCTTTTGGACCTTATAAGAGCATATATTCTTTTTCGTGCCCACTTTATTGATTATGAGTGTGTTAACATTGATTTGTTATTCTAGAACTTGCATCGATTATACATGTCGAGACCACACCTTTGATTTGATATACAAAAATGATAAAGGCACCTAGGTTTTAACCCACTCACTCCACTAAAAGCCTACCTTCATAATTAACCCTTAGTGAACCCCGTTGATCCTAACAACCCGTTTTATTAACTCACCTACTAATATTAACCCAAAACCCTTTGTATTTGTTATCACCATTCTTTTTAACTACCCTTATATCGAGATTTGATTTGATCGGTTGCCTAATCATATTATTTCAGTAGTTGAATTCATTATTTGACTTGTTCTTAAATAAAAATCGAAGAATAGTTACTATTAGTTTTGTGATTAGGTGAGCTTATACATTAAATTCCAATTACTGAATAAGAAGTTCATATCAGGGTATTATTATTAGTAGTACAAGTTTTCAATTGATGTAATTATTCATTATTAGTCCGTTATTTCTAGTTAGGTAATTTGTCAGGTCAATCTCGATGCTAACCCTTTATTTCAGCCTATATCCATACCCTTGAACTTAAGCCCCGTTACAACCCTGTAAAGACCTTTTGATTTGTGTATCATCTCATATTATAGTGGTGGAGATTTGATTTTCATGCAAGCCTATGGGATTAACTTTTCATGTTCGACTTTTGAGTGCTTAATTTTGAACCTTAAACACTTCGAGTGATTTGAGTGAATCTTTAGTGAGGATGTCAACCCTTGTCAATTTTGAATCAAAGGTATTAGGTAAGGGGAAACACCTAACGTTTTCAGGCTATAAATGTATGACTTTGATTGTTTGAATCTTTAGGACTCTTTGAGTTGAATTATCAATGTATGAATTATCTTTGAATTATAATGACACATTATGAATGAATATTATGAATCGAGGAAGTTTGTTTTAATTATTAGTTGAGAATTTTGCTTGAGGACAAGCAAAAGCTTAAGTGTGGGGGTATTTGATAAACCGTAAAAGTAACATATTTTAAGCCCACATTTAGCATGCTTTTGGATGATTTATCCTTTGATTTATGTAAAAAGGTGCTATTAATCCTTTCTTTTCATGTTTTATACTAAGGAAAGCACCCGATGATGAAAAGAACGAGAAACGGGCTTAAAACGGACTAAATTGGGCCAAAATAGAAATCGACACGGCCTGGGCCCAAGACCACACGATCGTGCCTCATTAAAAGCCCGAACACGGCTTAAAGACGACTTACACAGGAGTGTGCCATGGCCATGTCCCTGTCGTGGAAAAGAGCAATTTCACTCGGAAAAGGATACTTAGTGGCAAAGAAACCTATCTCAAAAGCCTATATAAAACACCCTAAGTATAATCCAGAAGGAGGCGATTAGCTAGGCCAAGGAGCCGAGCCAGAAAGGTCAAATTTGTGGAGAATCACTCGAAGATAGCCAGTTGATCCATCTCAAGAAGCCGAAATTATACTTAAGACGGAGGATATCTCCTTCAATTCCTTCAAGGGGTTTTAGGGATTTCTTATGTTTTGTTTTATCTTTTCTTTTGAGATGTTTTCTTTTATTGTTATGAACTAAGCCCTCAGATACCTGAGGGGGATGAAACCTAAGATGAATCTTGTTATCGTTTGTTGAACTATATGATAAATATTTGGCTTGTTCTTAATTACGTGTTCTTAATTCTTGTGTTGATATTTTCGGGATATTAATTCAAGTATGATGTGCTTAGGTGGAGGAGCAAAAGTCCCTGCCTAAGAGTAGATCTAGCATAATTAAGTGGATTTGATTGCGCGCCTAGAGATAGGGTGGCGAGATTTTTCCGGATTAGGGTGAAACCTAATATGGGAGTCCATAGATCGAGTTAATGCGATTCTAGGGGTTTTAATTAGAAAGAGATTTCAATTAATCAACCTAGGGTTAGACGTTATTCACTTCGAGAGAGGGTTTAATATACATCAGGGAATCTTACGGATCAAGTCAAATGAACAAATCGTCTGGTTCAGAGTTAGATAACAAGTGAAGTCTAGGTGGATTCTTCCTTGGGTGTCGTTTTAATCAATTGGTTTCTCTCAAGTTATTTTCCCAAAATCTTTCTCTTTGTCTTTGCATCTTTAGTTTAGTAGTTAATTAATTTAGATTAGATAAATAAATCCCTTTATTCTTAGGCTAAATAATAAAAAGAGAGTTAGTACTAGTACTTTTGGTTCCTTTGGGTTCGACATTCCGGTCTTGCCTTAACTATACTACTGTTCGATAGGTGCGCTTGCCTCAAAAATTGTTATCATAGTTAGTTTCTAGGTTCGATCATTCTTTTTATAAATTTTAAGACTCGGACAAGCGATCAACAGTATATTCAATTAGTTATATGAAGAAGATGATGCGGAGAAGTCACGCTTGTGGGTGAGGTGAGAAAGTACTTCACCTCCAAGAAAGTGGTGCAAAAGACTATCCACAAGGCATTGAAGAATGTGAAGGGTGTGGAAACAAAAGGCATTTTCTCATCTTCGAACCACCACGTGACCAAGGCAATGGTTAGCCTTCTAAGGGAGGCTGAAGCAGTCACTTCCTCCATATTTGAGTACTTATTCACCCTTATCTCAGTGCCAAATGAACGATCGAAATGTGGCAGCTGGGCGTTAGTGTCCAAGCTATTGCACCACAAACAGATAGCGTGTGAACAAGCCAGAAGAAGAGACATTAATGAATTTGAGAATGTTGATGCTGCTTTAAGATCAGTAATGAATCAGAAGATGAGCAAATCTGAGAATGTTGAGATGCCAAGACAGCTAAAAGAGTTGGAGCTTTGCGTTCAAGATCTTGAAGATGGACTTGAGTGCCTTTTCAGGTGTATGATCAAAGCTAGGGTCTCTCTTCTCAACGCATTCAATCGTTAGAAAATTTTGTAAACACCAATCTTGTATAGACATGAGATATACATATATATACTCAACGATATGCAGTTTTGATACTACAATATCATTTTCTAGCATTTATCTACACCTTTTTTTCCCATTTGTCTAGATTAAGCTCCATTCTGTTTTAAACACCAACTTAGCAAGAAACTCGAGACAGATTTTCTAACTTTCGACTTTTTTATGCCATAAATTCAAATGTTTCTTTGATGTTTCAATTGAGGCAAGGTTGTTAAACCAGATTTGGACAAAGCTGACTCAATCTATCAAATAAAACATAAATAAAAATAGAGAAATAAGTCTTCAGAAATGAACTCTTCTTGACCATCCCTGAATCATCTTCTTCAATGTCAAGAATCCTACCGTCTCAATCCACAAACACATTATTAGACACTAATAAAAAAGTCAATTGACATTCAGATGGTTGATTCAGATCAAACATGAGCTGCATCATAGAAAATTGTTTTAGTTAAGGGACAATCAAATCTTCAAGAAATGCTTTCCTGCTAAAAATTATAGTATACAAGTCAAGCATGCGGATCATGCCTCCCTTTTGCCAAACATAAGGTGATAACTAGCAGACAAGTTGAAAGCAATGAGGCATTAATATAAGGGAAGAACGGAAGAGCAAATGGCCATTGCCTATACTCTTTCTCAGCCCCATCGTGTGTATTTGTATATTTTTATATTATTATCATGCTATTGAAGATAAGTTTTGATTGTATTTGCTAAAGGGTAATGAGTTGTTTTGACGGTGGAAAGGAGACAACACATGAACTTTTTTGTAGATCCAAATCAAGTTCATGTTACTTGTAATTGATATTTAAAGAGGATGAGATTCCTCTTGTCCACCCTTAGCCTGTAATATATATATATTCAGCAGATGAGAATGGGAAGACAGCAAATAGGTAGAGTGAGTTGAAACACACAATTCCAATTGCAAGGCCTTCTTTCTTCTCTAAAACAAAGAAAATGGCTGCCTCTCCTTTGAATGTCCAACCTTCTTTCCATGCTCGCTCAAACAGCTTGCCTTCAAGGCAACACCCCATCACTTCACAAATTGATGAAAATCTGAACCGATTGAGGGCATCTCAATCGGCCTCTACATCATCCATAGGACGTGAACTGACCTGTCTTCAAGATTTGTACGACTATGTGGATATGTTGCTTCAGTTGCCCCTCACTCAACAATCTCTAGCTCAAGAGCAGCAAAGGAAATCGGTTGAACAACTTTTGGACGCATCTCTCGTGCTCCTGGATGTATGTGGAACAACTAAAGATGCCTTGTTGCGAACCAAGGAATGCACTCAAGAACTCCAATCGGTTTTGCGCCGAAGACGAGGAGGAGTTGAAGGGCTTGGTGATGAGGTTAGAAAATACTTAACCTCCAAGAAGGAAGTGAGAAAGGGAATAAGCAAGGCCTTCAAGAACTTGAAGCATATGGACAATAAACTTATGACCAAAGACGGTGAGACCGGCGCCGTGATTAGCACCTTAAAACAAGTAGTAGCAGCCACCACGGGCGTGTTACAATCCTTGTTGTCCTTTATTTCAGGGCCAGAGGCATCGAGCCGATGGTCACTAGTTTCAAAGTTAATGCACCAGAAAAGAGTAAAGTGCGAGGAAGAAGAAGAGAAAACAAATGAAATCGCAAATGCTGCAGCTGCATTGCGTTCCTTCATTAAATCTGGAAACGTGAAGCATGTTGAGAATGTACAAAATGAGCTCCAAAACTTGGAGTTGTGCATCCAAGACCTTGAAGAAGGTCTTGAAAGCTTCTTCAGGCGTTTGATCAAAGCTAGAGTCACTGTTCTAAACATTGTCAACTGTTGAAATCTTGGCATGGTAAACTTGTACATAATTATAACTTACATGTATACAACTATTGTTAAAACAAAAAAATTATAGTCTTCTTTCCACCAACTCTCTCTATTCTTATCTTGTCTACCAATATCTGAACTTGCAAGTTGAACTTTTCTTTTTACGAGATTATAGATACTGGAATTCCAACTTCAAACCCAAATTCCAGATTTGATGCAATTCTGCTATGAATGCCTGAGCTGTCAGGATTCCTGTTTTGATAAGTTTTAACAATCTGATTACTTTGACTATGACATGGTAGATACATACATATCTCACACGCTTTAAGAAAATAAATCATAGTCTGTCAATCACAATAGTTTCTTCGGTTTTGTGAGGAGAAAAGGGAGCAAAGGATACGAAACTGGATCTTGTCTTACCCTTTGCCATTATTACTACAATTATTTTGATTTTGATTTTAATCTGTATTTAATTTTGTGTTTAAAAGGTCCATTATTTAACGAAAACTGTCTCTCAGTTATGCTCACAGCTTAGTCATCCTGCATTGATCATTAAACTCCACCCATTTTTCTATAAGTTGCAAACTATGTACAGGTTGAGATTGTAGATCTTGCCTGCCTCCTGCACGACAAGAAATTAATAAACTCAACCATGTTAATTGCATGCACATGTTCAAGTCGATGTTGATGGAAATGATTAAACAATAATAGTTACATAAATTAGTCTCTTGTC
The DNA here is from genome assembly GCA_005393395.2 of Gossypium australe. Lineage (NCBI taxonomy): Eukaryota > Viridiplantae > Streptophyta > Magnoliopsida > Malvales > Malvaceae > Gossypium > Gossypium australe. Next base: position 123,553,476 of record CM016614.1, on the reverse strand, counting down.
TCCAAATAATAGACAAGTAGCCACGGTCAGTTGAAGCAAGCTTAAAGCCACTCGTGCATAGCCCCATTATATAGTATAGTTTTATTATATCAGGATTTAAGATACACTAATTAAAAGAATCAAGTTATGAGTTGTGGAGCATGTTAGGAGGGAGACATCGCTCAACCATGCTAACATAGTAGTTCGGATTGGTGTCAAGTTCATGTTACCTCATGACTTCAATTTGGAAGGATGAGATTTTTCATGTCTCCTCTTTCACACAATATATGCATATATATATTGGGTAGATGAAGGGAAGAAGGCAAATTGAGTTCAGATCACAACTTCCAAGTTTTTATTTCCAGAAGAAATAATGGCTACCACTGGTTACCACACTCGTTTCAATAGCTTTCCCTTTCGAGCCCATCCTTTTACTTCCGAGGTTGATGAGCATTTGAGCAGATTGGCATAGTTCGAGTCGGCATTTACATCATCGTGCTTAAACCAAAACCTCAATAGACTTCAAGATTTACATGATTGCACTAGGAAACTGCTTCTGCTACCTCTGACTCAACAAATCTTATCTCATGAACAACAAGGGGAATATGTCGATGATCTGTTAAATGGATCTCTTGGGCTTTTAGATGTATTCACCACTGCCAAGGATACCTTATTGATGGACTCAAAACTAATATTTCGACACAGGTAAGCGCACCTATCGAATAGTAGTATAGCTTTGGTGAGTCCGGAATATCGTATCCTCAAGGACTAAAATTACTAGTAATAACTATCTTTTTATTATCTAGCCTAATAATTAAGGGGTTTTGTTTCAATCTAAAATTTAACTAACTAATTAATTAATGATGAACGCGATAGAGAGTGAAGAAATAATCGAATAAACCAATGATAAGGATAATACCTAAGGAAGAATCCACCTAGACTCCACTTATTAATCTGACTCTGAATTAAATGATTTATTCACTTGACTTGATCCGTAGAAATCCCTAAATTATGTTAATATCTCTTTCAAGACTAAAAACAACTAACTCTAGGTTGATTAATTGAAATCTCTTTCTAATTAAAACCCTTATCGTCGCATTAACTTGATCTATGGATTCCCTTATTAGAATTTACTCTAATCCGACAGATTTATGTTGCCCTATTTCTAGGGTTGCAATCAACTCCGCTTAATTATGGTGGATCTACTCTTAAACAGGGACTTTTGCTCCACTGAATATGCACATCAATCTTGAATTAATATTCCTGAAAACATTAAAACAAGGATTAAGAACACATACAAGAACAAGTATTTATCACTTAATTCAGATTTATTAAATAATAAGATTCATCGAGGTTTCATCCTCCCTAGGTATTTAGGGAGTTTAGTTCATAACGTAAAAGGAAAACATCTTAGAATTAAGAAAACGACAAGACATAAAGAACCCAAAAACATCTAAAGAACTTGATGGAGATCTTCAATCTTGGAGTGAATCCTGCTTCCGAAATGATTTTGACAGCTTCCTTCGAGTAATTTCTTCGATCTACTCTGCGTCCCCCTTTTAGGTCCTCCCCTAGGGTGTTTATATAGGCTTTGGAGCACATTCCTTTTCCGAATAGAATTAGACTTGGTTTCAGCAGGGACACACGCGCATACGATAGCTTAGGCCGTGTTCGATTCTACTCATAACACACGGCCGTGTGGTCTGCCTATGTGCGATAGTCTAGGCTGTGTTGATTTTTGAGGTAGGCCCATTGTCCCTTTTTGACCCGTTTCTCGTTATTTTTGACTTCCTAAGCTTCCTGAGTGTAAAACATGAAATTAAAGGATTAGAAGCATCGAATTCATCAAATCTAATGAAAATTCATCCAAAAATAAGACAAGCATGGGGTCAAAATATGTATAAATTATAGTTTATCAAATATCTCCACACTTAAGTCTTTGCTTGTCCTCAAGCAAAATCATCAACTCACAATCAAAATAAATTCTTCTCAACTTATAATTTTCATCAATAACATTTTGAAATAACTCACACATAATCATGTATTGAGAATTCTACTTAAAAGAGCATCAAAGTTTCAAATAATCCAAGTCAAACATTTGAATCATAAAATCATAGGTATTCCCCTTCATCTAAGTAATTACCTTTAA